>CM062294.1:397897865-398097269 GCA_031216915.1 Pictodentalium vernedei
TTCCATTGGAAGGTGGTATGCCTTGTTCTAAACCAGGTCAGTCTTAGGGTTCAGAGCACCTTCATGAAGACAAAGGTGTCCACTTGGCAGGTGAAGATGCTGGTGAGTAAGGCTCGTAGGGGTGACTTTGGAGCAGAAGAGTGGTTGACTGCTCAGGTTAGGGCGGCACAACTGGATTATCCTCATGAAACTGAGGATGCTGCCTGGATAATCTCGGCGGTCGCTGCTGAGGAGGTGCCGCTGACGGAAACCGGAAGCGCAATACCCTCTGCTCCTAAAGCCTGGTCGGACCTCGTCACAGAAGTTGCATCAAGGGGAACCCCAGGTGCGGCTGCAACAGTGTCCAAACCTGAAACTTCCAAGTTTAAGTCACCTGAGAAGAGGGGCGCAAAAAAACAAGGGGGCCCACCATCAAAACAGAAGCGGCTGACCGACACGGGACGCTCTTCTGTTAGGGAACCCCAAGGTCCCATAATACCAAGAAAATGGACCCGGTGACCTTAAAAATTACTGCAGAGAAACGAGGGGCTCCACAATTGAAGCAGAAGCGGCCGATCGATTCGGGAAGCTCTTCTGTGGTGGATTCCTCGGGTCCCTTCGAATTTGAAAGGAAAATGGACCCAGTGACTCTGAAGGTGACAGCCACTGGCAAAGTGAGAGACCCCATAGCCAAAGACTCTCACTTTCGTCTGAACAGAGTTCGGAAGAACTTCCGCTTGCCAGGATTGACACTGGATCAGGTGCTGGCAAGGACTCAAGATCAGATGAAATCCCCAGGTTCCTGTTCAAGTACAATTTGTTAACTGAGGAGGTGAAGCAGCAGCTCAAGGGATTGGTGAATTCCCCCCAAGTAGCCGCCTTTGGGGAAATCGGTTTGGACCGAACCTATGTAAAGGGTCCAGCTGAAATTGAGGAACAGGACCGAATTTTCGGAGAACTGTTGGAAATGGCGCCAAAAGATAAGCCACTGGTGCTGCATGTTCGTGGGGGCTGAGGGATCTCTGATGTCCCATGATGTGCTGAACACGGCGCTTATCCAAATCTTGCAGACGACACATGTAATTCAGGTTATCCACCTTCATTGTTTTCATGGGCCTGGAGGTGGACGTTAAGGCCTGGCTACGTCATATGCCCAATACATTTTTTGGTTTAACTGGTCTCTGCAGGAGTTTTCCCCCGGAAATGAAGAAAACAGTGGCTGCAATCCCCTAAAATCGTCTGTTACTGGAAACAGACGTCCCATATTTTCCCATGTGGACCAGAAGGCGCTGGTCAACTCCTGCTCTTATAGGGGAGGTTGCCCAGGCTGTGGCTGCAGTTAGAGGTGAACGCCTTCATGAACTGCTGGAGGTCACTGTGGCCAATACCAAGACAGTTTATGGTATTCCATGAATCCGTTTGTGTATGTGTCAAAATCTCCAGGTTGATGTGGTCTTCAAGTAAAAGTGAAAAGATTCTGTTTTTTACCCTATATTTCTTTTTGTGACTGGGGTAGAGGCTTGGGTGGTTAGCCAAGAATAAGTTTCAAATTTACCCTGGAGGGAAGAAATAAACTATTTCAGATTGAGGTGGGTGACTTGGGTAGTTGTCAAGAGTGTGCTGACGGATCTCGGGAGGTGCACGATGCTCCCCAGTATAAGTCACATGGGTGCCTCAAGGAAAGGTTTATTAAGTATTATTTCACCTAAGCATTATTTTATAGTAAATTGGGCGGGGTCATATTTAAATTTTTCCAGTATTTGAGGTAGGGTGTTTGGGCGGTTGTCCGGACTTGAGGAGACCCAGGATTGCCTCAAGTGAATAATTTAATTATGGATCCACTAAAGTTTAACTGCAGTATGCCAGTTTGTCCCATATTGAGGTGGGAGGCTTGGGCAGTTGTGTGGTGCTGAGGGATGCCCGAGGCGCTGAAACACTACCCAGGATAAGTCTCACGGGTACCTCAAGGGAAAGTTGCATGAGTGAGGAGGGGAGCTTGGACAAATACTCTGACCTGAGGAAGCCTGATGGGAAGAGAGATTGTCCAGTAGGAGCCTCCAAAGTGCCTCACTGCATTGTCAAAATTGGTTAGGTGGTTGAGGTTGAGGACTGGGCTGTGTGCAGGTAGTCACTCGCCCAAGTAGAGCCTCAAGGATGCCTCAACGGTCAGTAGAATTCTTTCCTAGATTGAGGTGAGGTTTTTGGGTAGTTGGCCAGAGGTGCGTCAAGGCAAAGCCAGGCGCACTTCACTCACCCAGTTTAAAGCCTCCAAGTCGCCTCCAGGATAATGTCATTCTGCTTTCAAACCAGATATATATTTAGTATACTTAGGTTCAAACCCTCATATTTGGTAAACACACTTGGTATATCTCTTTTGAAAACCTCTGAAATATGCATACTTGGAATACGCCATGGGTTAACTTGAAAACTACTGTGTGGAGAAAAAGATGTGTCTCGATCTGACGGATCTCGGAGGTGACGGACAGTCTGGAAAGACACTTTAAGCACGGATTTCAGTGGAGATACCATAGAGGGAAGGCGAGGCAGCCACCTGAGAAATCTAAAGGGGATTTCCAGTTATAAAACCGGGTCAAGTTTCTCTTGAGGAAGACTGATAGGGAAACAAGAAAAAATGGGACCTAGAAAAGGGCTTTTGGAAATGAGCTGTTCGCGTGTGTGACGGCTCGGCCCTTTAAAATAATTTGGGCTGTTCGAATGTTCGACAGTCCATTAACTGATTTTTAAAAGAAAAAATTAATTTTTAAAAAAAGATTTTAAGTAAAGCAGTAATTTTTTAGGATTTGGAACTAAATGCTTAAATACAGAAAATGGCCATGTAAATTAATTAACTTAAGAATGAAATTAAATTAAAGATTTGCCAGATTAATATATTTTCTATGAAGTTCCAAAATCCAATAAATCACTCTTTCCCCGTATTTTTATAAGTAAAATGTAAAGAGTAATTTAATTAAAACGGGGAAGAGTGTTGTGAAATAGGGTAAGTGAAAACGTCCGCGTTGCAGCGCTCCAGATTGGAATGGGTATTCCGGAGCAGGCCGAAGTGGTAACAGAGTTTACCGGAAGAAAACGGAGTCAACTTCGGCAAGAAGCTGCAACAGCCCTTGGCACTTTGCTGACGAATACCGGAGGCGAAGGACTTCTTTACCCTGCGAAAGGCAACTTTTGACAGAAGTAAACGAACCATTACAAGCCATCACTAACTACAGTGGTGAGTATTAATTACCTCGTTATCATAAGGTCATTGTAGCTTTGATATTCTAAACCAATGTTACTTATTATGTCCCGATCACTTCACACCGACTGTCCGCATGGGGGCACCATGACGCCGTGTACTAAGGCATACTGCACGTCGATGGTGCGCATGTCTTCAACCAATCTAACCCTGCCTGTGCTACAGTGCGGAGGCAGTATGTTGGGGAGCTGGCAGCTGCTCGTCATTGCTCGGTGGTTCTCTCTGGGTACTCCGGCTTCCTCTACCCATACAACTGTCACCGACATAATATGACCTTGGCTGTTAATGTGTCGTTAAAACCTAATAAATAAATAAATCTAGTCCCAGTTTTTCTCGTACAAATATTAGTACCATCAGACAAAATTCATTTTCTGATTAATTTCGTACTTTTCTGTACTCACCTTCCCTGAGTAAGATTGGTATACATTTTCAATCTCAGATTTAACCCTCAAGCACAATGAGAGTGAGAATAAGTGTACGATTTGGAAATACCCAAATTATCCAACTTTGGTTACTCTCTACTATCATTTTGGAATGGGTTAATTTGAGACACTTTGCTTTGCTATATGCAGAGATGTTTAATCAATAAATCCGGCTTTAGTTATGTTCTGTGATTTAATGAAACATGTGCTTTGGCCACTTAAAAATAGCACTGTCTGCAAAAAATGACTTTGAGTGAATACTCACTTGCCCAAAAACAAAAAGGAAATAGCTCTTTGAGATTTTCATAACTGCTTTCAAAAATCAATGGAGAACAAATTTTGTGTTATATGTTTTGGTGTTCCGTGTTATCCAACACCAGTTTGGCCGTACAAATATGAATACCACCAGGAAAGAAAGCACATTTTCTCAGTGGTAGACTGTTGACTTCTATGATAGAGGTCCCGAGTTTGATCCCTATCTGGGACGACCCACGTAATGTCCTTGGGGAAGGCACTTTATCCTGGTTCCCAATATGGGGACACGATGATGTCATGTACTAAGGCGTACTGCATGTCAATGGTGCACATGTCTTCAACCGCTGGTACCCTGCTTCAGCGGAGCTTGAACAAAATTAGAATGTTGAGCTGACAGTTGCTCGTCGATGCTCGGTGATTCTCTCTGAGTTCTCCGACTTCCCCCACCCGTAAAACTGTCACGGTCACGATTAGCCATTGTGGATAAGTATGTGACCGTAAACACCAATAAATAAATACCGTCAGGGAAACCCTCTGTGAAATCCTTCTGTCAATAAATAGCAAAGTAGTAATGTAATGCAAGAAATATTAACAAGCTGTTCAACATCCCTTTAATCAACTCATTTTGACTTGAACTGTACCCATCACTGTGTATACTAGCTCTCTGAATGGTTTAAACCATATCAAATAAACAACTAATTTGTGTAATAATAATAATATCACTTTGGCCAGCCGCTGATTTGTCGCGGTTCTCGGACGAGAAGGCCTTGGTTACCCCTGAACTCCCAACTGCCTCCCTGTTCCCACGCTTCTCCTCTCCTCCCAACATTCGGAGACGAACTGCTTGATGACATCCCTTGCCCCATTCTTCCCAATCTCTCCGATTAGCACATTAACCCTCTCCTTTGAGTCTCCCCCTAACCACATGCCCTTCATTCTCCCATTCCACTTCCCCATTATACTCCCAGTGAATCTCATTCTTTTAGACTGATACTTGGCATTCTAGAAGGAAGTGTTCCAGGGCCTCCACCATGCCCAAGTTACACATCTGGCACTCCCTTTCACCGTCTTTCCCAATTTTTCCCCTCAGCTCCAGGGATCGCGACCTCAGCTTGAACAGCAGTGACCCCCCAAAGGTGCCATCAAGGTAATTTTCAAAACCTGGCCTCTCTTTATCACGCAGGCCACACAAAGGCCTCTTTGATTTGACCCCCTCTCGCTAATTACGGTTACAATCCTCCATGACCCTTTCTCTGACGATTTTTTTTACCCTGGTTTGCCCCAACGTCCAGGTCCAAGATCTCCAATGACTAGTTCTCTACTAGCTCCCTCACTTGGACCATCCACCCCGTTTTGATATTTGAGTTGAAAATTCGCAGGAACATTACTTGACACCATCGACTGTCTGGGAGATTCACCAAATAATTAAGATAACCGAGTTTCAACAGGTCTATCCTGTCCCTGATCCTCATCCACCCAAGCTCACCCCTGATTGCTTCTAGCGCTGCGGCATTACTCGACCCCGTTATCCATCGGCCTGCATCGTTCTGTAAGATTTCCAAGCTCTTTACGGCCGTCCAGTTTAGGGGTACCACTTCCGTACCGTATGTTATACTTGGCAGCCCCACCATTTCCCAAATGGTTTTCCCCACGAAAACTTACTGAAACTGTTTCTCCCTATAAGTTTCATTTGGTAAAGGATTCGCTTCCCCTTCAGAATCAATTTATTTGTGTGGTTTCGGTAGATGCCTCTTCCTGTAATGTTTATATTTACCCCCAAATACTCGCAATCACCTGTCTCTCCTACACTGAGACACTGTGTGTGACAGTAACTCATATTACATGTATTTCATTGTATCTGAAACAGACATGTTGAAAAAATTGTGAAATCATGGAGTAGGAAGCTTACCCTCATTTGTTGACAAATCCCACACATTCACAAACAGACAAAATGATAGAGAATAAATTAATTATTGATATTTAAGGTCACTTTCAGCATCTACAGCTATATCATAACCATAATGTAGGTATTTATTCAAGTCCAGGTATTCATTGCATAGGCGTACAGGGCTATTTTTCAGGGGGTGGGGGATGAACCTTTTTAGCCCGAAAAAGTTGAATCTCAGGAGGAAATGCCAAATGTGAGTATGGGAGGGAGGGGTGGGTCTCCCTCCCATTGAGTACCTGGAAAGAACCACCGAGCAATGGCAAGCGACTCAGACTCCCCAACATACTAACTCCACAAAAGCAGGGTTAGCTTTGGTTGAAGACAAGTTCACCCTCAAAGTACCCTTTATGCACATCGAGGTCATGCCCCCCCCCCCCCCCCCCACGTGGGAAATTAAATTGGGATGAAGTGTCTTGCTCAAGGACACAATGTGGTTGCCACAGGCGGGATTCGAACCGAGGACTTCTTGGATTGCAACAATCAACTCTACCTTCTGAGCCACCGTGCTCCCGTAATATGCAGAAATAGAGCTCTTTATGTTTACTTGTGTGATTATAAATGAATAATATTAAAGTGGATACGGTTCCATTGAATCAACTTGTACAGTATAATGGTCAGTTTACTTGCAACTTCTAAGTGATGAGATAGGAAAACAACATTTTGTGTGGAAAACCAAAATGTTTTGTGGTCATTTCTGGCAACTAAATTGTTCGAAATGTTCTGGCATACTGGCCGAAAAATCGGCTCCTTCCTGACTCAGGGGTGGGTTGGGGCACAGTCCTTCATGAAACACTGGCCCGTACGCCCATAATTCATATGTACTAATTTTTTTCCAAAGCACAAAGGACATCGCTTGTTTTGCTTTCTATGAAAATATTCTGAAATTATTGAAGAGCAAATTTTGTGTTAAATGTTTTGGTGTCCTGCTGTATCTCAAATATCTGTTTTGGCTGCATAAAAACTAGTAGCATCACAAAAACTTTGATTTCCACTAAATTTTCTGTTTTCAAAACTGATCGATAGTTTTGTGTACAATACAGTTTGCCTTTTCACATTCAAAAGTTGGGAAAGCCCGTAATTTGTCCAACAAATTACAATTCTCTAGTTTTTTATTGGATTTGACGAATGATGGGCGGAAAAGAACAAATCGACTACGGAACCTCAATGGTTTTCATCAAATTTTTCAAATCTGATGAGAGTTTTTCAATACGATCGGTATATTTGTTTATGGTTTGTTCCATAACACCCCTCATGTGATTTCTATGCCACCGGTTGTGGGATGCATTTCACACCCGACGTATACTTACATTTGTGACTAAAAGATAAGGTACCGCTAGCAATCTTTCAAATACTGCTGGCATTTCTGCTAACCCCTTAAATTTTAAAATAATTGCTGGGCGGAAACCCTTTTCAGGAGAGGTTTATTTGAACTCAAACAGTTGAATTCCAGTAATATGCAATTGACACAGGCCAATGATATGAATGTTCTTCATGTTATTGTCTTTGCTGAATGTAATAGGGAAGATTACTTCGCCAATTAGAAGCACATGATGACCAGCGGCCTTGTTACGAGTGGCATACATGTACGATGATCTTGTAGGCTGTGTTTTGACTTTAAATAATGTTCAAAATTGTTGTACATGTATGTAACAATATTATTGGCTGAAGAGAGAAACTTGTTAATCCGCAGTGTCAGTAAACTGCAAGATCAACGTAACACCGCCAAATTGGCGAATAAATCGCACACATGAGAAAATATTCGTACGACATTGCTGCTTCGTCAAAATCGGTTTTATTTCATTCAACAATTCACCTTTCAGAACTTTTTTTTTTATTTTAAGCTGCTTTTCCATCCAAACTATATCAAATTTATGTTTCACCCCCTATTTATTAGCAACAAGAATGATTATTTACTGTAAAAGAGTAATGGACTATTTGTAGCGGAAAAAACAACTGCGATTAGGCAGTGGAAAGAACGTACATCTAATTATAGACAACAAAACCAACTCAATGACATCACGTGGTTGGGTTTTCTTACCCCCACCATACAATACTATTATTGGGGGATCAATTATCAGTTCAGGCAGGCAATGTACATGAAATGAAGGATGTTCCAAGATTTTAAGAGCCAAAAATCATTGGGACATCACACCCTGAATGGAAACTTGTAATAACCACTGTTAATTCTGTCAAACAGTGAAGATATGACAATTTATAAATGATAACTAGATGCAAAGTGAAGGGAGCCCAATAGTCACTGTGGCCCCCACATTTGAAACACTGTTTGCAATTTTCGAACAGTATACAGTACAATAAAGCCTTCCTTGTGAGACCACCTGTCTTGAGAGGCCATTGAAACGGTGTACTGCATAGCTGTTTTGGGTTCCAGGGTATTTATATCATTATCATATTATTCATCAAATATTTTTTATACTTTTGTCAAAGAGTGATCATATTATTATAAAAGCATCATATTATTATATAAAAGAGATATTTATAATGAAAAGTCTTATTTTCTAGTCAAATTTCCAACAACAGCAGTCTCTATGGTGGATGAGGAGCTATAACCACAGATAATATGTGAAATTTCGAGCAGTCATTCAACGATAAACGAAATGGTTGGAATGAAATTAAAACTTGATGTGGAGGTAGCCATCAGGAAAGTACATACAAAAAAAAAAAACATTTCAATATTTCCATCCATAACTGAAAAAAGTGTACAAAACCTGCTATAACTATCAAATTTCCATGTTCAAGGGCAATAACTCTGTAATAAACAAACCGAGTGAAATGGAATTGAATCTTGACCTGTAACTACCCATCAGGAAGCTATATACAAAAAATTCGTTTCAATATTTCCATCCATAGCTGAAAACATGTGCGGGAAATCCTGTTTTTACTGTCAAATTCCTATGTTCAAGGGCAATAACTCTGTAATAAACTAACTGAGCGATATGCAATTGAAACTTAATCTGTAAGTACCCACCAGAAAGCGACATACAAACAATAATTTCAGTATTTCTATTGATAGCTGAAAAAAGTGCAGAAAACATGGGATGGGATGCAGGGATGGATGGACAGATGGACAGGCTGATCACTAAAGGGCACACACTGTAGACAGCAGGGCCTTAATAAGTTGCAAATACAATTCTAAATAGCAGGATACATTTCATTGGTGGGCCTCTAAAAGGTGATATATCTCATTTTTTTCCAAAATACTTTTTTATAAATTCGGAATCTGTCTGCCCAATTACGTAAGTTAGACAAGATCAGAAGCAATTGATGCAGGCAAATTGTGTTTTGTGGTCTGAAATGGCCACATATACTTCTTAAATGCCGTATCGTCAAACGATTTAAAAAAAAATATGCAGCGTCTCTGTCTAGATAGCTCTGCCGAAAATCACTGCTTTTAGTGGAAGCCAAATACAAGTCAAGAATCCAAATGTTACTGCTAGTGACCTTTACCTTCATGATATGACAATGGTTGAAGGTCATGACACAAGGTTAGGTTCTGTGTAACAATTGTGCGAAGTATGAACAAGATTTGTCATGCAGATCCATTATATAGACCAGACATGGGCTGTATAACAATCAGGGTTTGCATTTTGAAAAATGGTCAAGGCATGATTTGAGGGTCAGGGCCTACTCAGGGTTGATTTTTAAACGTACCTTAATAGTTTAGTTTTGTTTTAAATTTTGTTGGGGCAGTTTTTCCCCAGACAGAAGCACTCTCATGGGCCTGGGCTGATCAGCCCCGATAAAATTCAAACCCTGATAACAATATCAATGTCTTGTTGTCTGTGACCTTGACTTTGATGGTATGACCTTGGATCAAAGTCACGACACACTTTTGTGTCATGAGAAATAATTGCACCAACTATGAATAAGATCTGTCAATCATACAGAGTTATATGAACCAGACAAGGGCTGTATAACAATATAAACGTTTTGCTGTCTGTGACTTTGATATTGATAAGACCTTGGATCAAAGTCAAAGTCATGTCAAAGTCATGAGTAATAATTGTATCAACTATGAATAACATCTGTCAATCACACCTAGTTATATGAATCAGACAAGTGCTGTACAATAATATCCAAGTTCGGCTGTCTGTGACCTTGATGATATGACCTTGGAACAATGTCGTGACACACCATTGAGTCAATAATTTTTCCAAGGAAGAACAAGGTCTGCAGATTAGATCAAATTATATGGATCGGGCAAGCAAAATGTTGACAACGAATGGACAGACGATAGGTGCACAGATGGACAGATGACAGACAACTTAGCATTAGAAAAGTTCCTCTGACATTCTGTTGGGTGAAACTAATATTCAGTGGTCAAGAAATTATGGTCCACACAAACAATTGTCAAAGTTTTTCTAAGTGTCACCTTATCAGGCCTGTGACCTTGAACTTGAAGTGCACATACCATTTTATAATTCGTGACACACTGTCTTTTAATATTACATATTGTTATAAAAAAATATTCAGTGGTTAAGAAATTATGGCATAGACAAACAAAATGTTGACAGCGAACGGATGGGCGATAGGTGGCAGACAACTTTGCATCGGAAAAGCTCTGCTGACATTTTCTCAGGCAGAGCTTAACCCTTTACCTAACGTAACGGTCAAAACCGGCCAGCACTATTCTCAAAAATCGACAATTAATTTTCATTATTTTTTTCATTTTTTGTCTCAAAAACATAGGTTATGACCCCTCGTTGGAACGAGCTCGTCGAGCTCGTTCCAACGAGGGGTCATAACCTATGCTCGTCGAGCTCGTTCCAACGAGGGGTCATAACCTATGTTTTTGAGACAAAAAATGAAAAAAAATAGTAATTCAAGAATTATTTTTGCAAGTGTCGGCTGCTTTTCATGTTTGGTAAAGGGTTAAAAACAGGAACTTGGAAATACTGATTCTAAAATGTTGTACCTTAAAATTCCTGTCTTTTGAATGGTGGCAATCAGCTTGTTTCTAATAGGTGGAAAGGAAACGAGCGGGAAACCTTGACAATCCACTTATAGTGTGAATGGCACAGGTGATAAAATGACAGAGATATGATCAATTCACAAATGTTGTATAATTTCCATCATGACAAGTTAATTCTCAAAATGTCATATGACTACCTGACAGTAATTTTTCTCATAGAAAGCACATGTAATGGACTCTAAAAATGTTATCTGAAACAACAAATGTTGCTTTCTGTTTGAGGAGCCACACTTTCTCTGTTCTGTGTTCCCCCATTTTTGGAGTTATTAAATTTAAAATTTCCGTCTCTCGTGAAAAATTGGAAAATTCGAGATATGACATTATGGAAAAACATCTACAATTTTGTAAAACATAGTGAAGTCTCAGCAACAATATTCAGCTCAGGAAATCCACCTTTGTTTTGTAGGTTTTTTGTGTACTCTTCTCGCATGCTTCAACTTCAAGCTCAGTGCCTGCAAAATTTACTTTCACGTCAACAGTCCTATCCAAACCACCTTCAGTATCAGGCATATCTACGGTGATGAAACCAAGATGCCAACAGCAAGAGTCAGTTACATACTTTGGGGATTTCTCTGTTGCAGCATAAATGTTAAACACCATGGTTGTCTGATTTTTCCTTGTTGTGCGGTACTCTTTTGCATCTGTTGGTTCCCCAACTTTGAGCATTTGGTCTACTTCAACTAAAGTACTGAAACAGTCAATACAGTAATCGCCCTCATCATATACACGCTTTTTATCTTCAGGATGCAAGCCCGGTTGGAATTTTCGGGCAGTATCAGTTCCATATGTGAATCTTGACACACGGCAGGAAATGGCATCAAGGTTCTTCCCAAACAAGACTGCTCCTTTCAATACAGCCATATCAGGCTCTGCTGGAATAAAAAGCTTTTTTGATGGAAAGTGTTCCCGAATTGCATCCTGAACGAGAGATGATCCTGAAAATCCACCAACCATTAATATTGTGTCAATACTTGAAACATCTTCAAGTTTGAATAACTTTTCAAGGTGGTTAAGAATACTATCTACTGCTGGAGCAAATAAACTTTTTATTACAGGGAAATGCAACCTCATCTTGTCACCAGAAAGAGTGATTTTATCACCAAAGTGGGTTTTCCCAACAAGCTGCTTCAATTTAGTTCCAGTTTCCTTTTCAAAAAGCTCACAAAGTGAAGCAGATAATTTTATGGTTAGTATTCCCTCACTTCCGCTGTTGGCATTTCGCTTCTTTGCCTCCTTGGCATATCGCTTCTTTGCTTCAAATTCTCTGAGCAAATCTATATAATCTTCCATATTCTCTTCTTGGAAAGTATGGATAATATTATGAGATACAATTTTACCTGGCTTCAAGTTTTTGATCCATCGTTTGAAAAACCCACTCTGTTTTGTAACACCCGATGCTCCATCAGCTTCCTGTTCATTAACACTGATATCTGCAGAACCACCTGAAAGAAAAATGAATATACACAGGGGTCAACATAAGATTTGATTTCAACCCTTTACCCAACGTAATGGCTAAAATAAAAGTGCTATTCACAAAAATCACCATTTAATTTTAATTATTTTTTTCATTTTTTGTCTCAAAAAACATAGCTTATGACCCCTCTTTTGGACAAGCTCCTTGCACACGTTTCAATGAAGGGTCATATCCTATGTTTTGGTGCAAAATATGAAAAACAAATAGTTATTCAAGAATTTTTTTGCAAGTGTCATCTGCCTTTCATGTTAGGTAAAGGGTTAAAGAGAATTTAGACCACCAAAAGCAAATCTGTTTCCAAAGTTACATATTTTCAAAAATACGTGTGAGCAGGGTTTTAAAAATATTTTTTCCTAATATTCAAGTTTCCCTAGGTGGTTGGGGCAGGGGGCATTTTCTAGGTTGGTTCAAAGTTTTATTACACACTAGTTTATTTCTCACTATCTCATGGGGTTTTTTTTTGGGGGGGGGGGGTGGGGGGGGGGGCATGTACTAGTTTTAACCAGGAAACTCTCGAGTGGTCTGATAAAAAGTACCCTTTGAATGCAAAAGTTGTCTTGTTAAACTGGTTCGTAAAGTTTTCAGCATTCAGTGGAAAAATTCAAATTACATTACATTGCATCAGACATTTAGTATAGCGCTCAAATTTGTACAACTGTCCCAAATAATTAGGGACAGGGTCACATTCTATGGCACTTCACAGAAACATATAATACACATTTAACATATTTAAACATTACAAATACATATTTAAAGGATGATAAAAGAAGTATTCTGTTAACAGCAGTGTGGTGAATTTTGAAAACTTTCTTAAATAAATATTGTTTTAATAGTTTTTGTAATGTTTTCAGGTCTGGGCTTATTTTTATGTAACCTAGCAAGGAATTCCAAAGATTTGGGCCTACATAGCTAAAAGCTCTGTCTGCAAAAGTAATTTTCCTATTAAAAGGTAGTGCCAATTTGAGTGTAGTGCTAGATCTAGTGTCATAAGAGTTGGTGGAGAAGGTAATCAAATTCGCCAAATATTCAGGAGCCATGTTATTAAGACACTTGAAGACTAGTACAAGGACTTTAAGTTGACATCTAACTGCGATTGGGAGAAAATGGCACTCTTGCAAGCCATCTGTAGAATTTTGACCATCCATTATGATTTTGGCAGTGAGGTTCTGAATTCTCTGGAAAGGCTTCATTCTGCTTTGCGGCAGGTTTATCAAAAGGCTATTGCTATAATCCATATGGGACATTATCACAATGGAATCCTTAGCTACATTTATCTATCGGAATTACAATTTCTCTTAACCAAAAGTTTTATTCGCAACAATGCTAAAACACTATCGATATTCATCACATTTATATAATCTCTGCCAGGAAAATGAACAGTGAAACTCCACCTTTGCTTTCTGTTTATGAAAACTGATGAAAACATAATTACTTTTAAGCAAAAAATGGTCAGCAGTTTTCGATATAGGTGCTAATGGAATTTTGTAACAGTGGTACCCTCAGTGCTGTCAACTAGTTTGATACTGAGTCTTTTGTTCTATATTATTCGATTAACACATTTGAACAATGAAGCAGCACATCTGCCAACGAAAACCTCCTTGCAGAGCATGTTAAGTTGAATTAGTTCTTTGGCGGCAGGACTAAATCAATTGTTAAAACTGGTCACCACGAAGCTGAAAGACTGGCGGCAAAAGTGCAGTTGACCAACTGTTAGATAGTAGTTACTGATTAACTATCACCAATTTCATACTTACTTGGTGAACCACCACCCCCCCCCCCCCCCCCCACCCTCCATTAGTTGAAAAAGGCAAATAATGGGGAACAATGATAAGACCGGTTATAGAAAAATTCCTATAAATTCTGCCCAGTAGTTTATATTTGTGGAACCGAAGAATTTTTCTGACTGTCCTTGGGTTGGGATTATGTTTTATTCTGGTGGTGGTGGTAGTAATACCGAAATGACTTTTTGTAGTTTCTACTGGGGAAATAAAAATGTTACCACCTATTCACTACTGAAAGTCGTGAATAGAGTGGGAGTGAACTGATGAAGAGGCAAGGGGGTAAATACAAGTGGCCTGATTTTTCTTCAAAGGTGATTTGTGACATGAGTATTTTTTTGAATGATCTGTTTTCTGTCAGCAAGGAGAGCCTTGGTTTAGCAAGATTCTAATCATAAATAATTGATTTGTTACAATTTATTGGAGAGTGTCTGTTGGCACTCTCCAATAAACTGTAGCAAAGCAATTTTCTGTAAACACTTGTTTGTTCTGCTGCTGCACAAACATCAAGCTAATGAGAAAAGTACAAAGCCACTATGGTGGCTTTCAGCACTTTTCAATAGAACCATGACAGTGGCTTCTAGCCCTGAAGCAGTTACAACTACTAACTAAATGCAAATTCAAAATAACTCTATTTAAAATTGAAAAGATATAGCACCTAAAGAATTATTTTTGTTTTTGAACAAGATACCGTGAGAAAAATATTTTTCCTGTAAGAATGAGGCTTGGGATTGATAGAACAATTCAGGTAACAAGTTGGTCAAGTATAGATGTACAAAATAATGAAAATATTATTAATTTTTAACAATATTATCAATAGAAATAAGTTGAAATTAACTAGTAAGAACAACCTCACTACCCTTTACTTGTCTTTTTGGACTATGACAAAACACTTCTGTTATACTCATTTGAGAGCTTTTAAGAAAATGTTGTCTGTGGAGTGATGGGGAGAGAGTTTGTAATGATGTATAACTGGCAGAGAACAAAAAACATGACATTTTCTTGCAGTTATCCTACATTTTGTTTCTCATTTTGTATATAGTAAATATAGATTACCTGAAGACTAAGTGCAGTCCATTTCAAACAATGGTTGACACAGCTCGAAGTAAAATAAAAAGAAAGGCTAAATTTCAAGTCAAAAATAATGAAAAATCAAATTAAATTACTAAGGGTTCATTCAGAACAAAATCCCGAAAAGCCTTCAATAAATTAAACAATTGAATGAATGCCCTGGCACAAATATGTCTTTTTTTGTCCAGTGTGTAATTTTGTTACAGAACAAAAATGTGTTATGAACTGAGCTTCACAAGGTTGGATCAGCTCTTTTGTTTGTAGCGCTTGTTACTTGCAGACAGAATTTAATTGGAAAGTATAATTTGTAGTTTGCCTTCGAGTAAAATATTACATTCCATCATATTCTGTCACATCCAGTTTTACTACATGGAGTACTAAATTCACCTCTTAAATTGTTTATAAGAACTAGCTTGAATTGTCAGTCAAATGTCATTCACTCCAATTCATTATCAGGGATAGGAATGTGTGGAGAACCTTTAATTCTCTTTAACAGTGTATGTACAAGAGTTTTTACAAGGAGATTTTACTCTTTAAATTATTTTTGGTCTCCGCATTTAATTATTAAATGTGAAGTGTTAAAGCAGGTGGCTGATGCAATACTAGCTTAGGCAGAAAAACCATCAATGAAAGACTCTCGCTCATTGGTGCTTTGTATTTAACCTTTTACCTAACGAATCGCCAACATACGCCCGTTTAATATGCAAATTGAGCAGTTGAAAAAATTAAATTTTTCAAAATATTTCAACAAAACCATATCATAAACTGAGCTCGTTCCAATGAGTGGTCACATGATATGGTTTTGTTGAAATTTTTTGAAAAACTTGAAAAAAGAATTATATTTAAAATAATAAATTTTGATATCGTCTGCATTGGGTAAAGGGTTAAGCAACCTGCTTTCACTGTAAAATTCAGAACTCACATCCTCACTATAGTTCAGCAGAACTAACTCCTAATAGCTTAGTAGAGCTAACAACTGATTGAAAATAAACTTTTGGAGCTTGTGTTTTAAAAATTTATTAGGTAGGTCTTAGATTTAGTAATGGTCTAAATCATAGTTTGATGGAACTAACCGATTCTGACTGCTGTATTTATTTATTCTATTTCTTTTTCATGGACCATTAAGAGCTTTGGTTCTTTTCAGAAGACTTTGAGCTCTTGGAAAGTGATGTCAAAAACTTAGGACTTACCTAAAATGGTTGAGTTATTTTAGGATAAGTGCTTTAACTCAAGAAAAGAAGTTCAGCTCCTATTAAGAACTGGTAGGCATTACCTCAATAAAACCTGGCTGAATGGAATTTTCATGCCAAAGCATTTATTTTTACATCTCAATGTAATAAATTATATCTGTCAGTAAACGTTATATGTGTTGGGAGTTATATTTCACAGGAAATAGCCTTTAATCCCACCTGACCAAGTCTAAACAATAGAACATAGTGAATCAAAATGAACCACTAGATGACCGCATTGAGAGTCAGTCCTTAAATCCAAAACAAAAATTACACAACCTTAGGACCTGCCCCGCAAACTCCTCCGTAGCACGCAGGGTCAACCCCATTTTGCTGGAATCTATACTACCCTGGCTTGAGGCTATGGGATAAAAAGGGTTAATGGTCCCGTTAGACTTTTGCAGGATACTTTCTTTAACTTTTCTCAAGATGTTCAAACACCTTCTTTAGAAATTTTTTCTCAAGATGTTCATACAACTTCTTTAGAAATTTATAATTTGAAACAAAGGCTGTAATAGTGCATTGGTACACAGACTCAGTTAAACTGCAATTATTTTCTCTCTCTTTCGGCTATTCAATTGATTACATTACAAACAAAAATGTTGGCTCTGGAAAAAATGCCACCCATAATGGCGGCTGTAGAGCATCTTTTAAAAGGCAGGAAATGCCATAGCAAGACAAAGTGCTGCTGCGGCAATGTCACAGGCATTGGATACTAATGGGCCAATGTTTGATGGCACTGCAAAGGACTTTAAGCATTGATGAAAGCACTAGATAAATATGTCAAATTGACAGAGCAAGAATCTGATGAGGCTTGGAAATTAATGGCAACACAAACATTCAAACCAATTGTGGCTGACAATGTTTTAAGAAGGATGGATGAGGTTTTCACCCTTCAAACATGATAACAATTTAATGGAGAATTGAAACATAGATATGTGGAAATAACTGGTTATGCAAGGGCCTCAGCTCATTTAAGAAAAATTGTTCAGGGTAAAACAGAATCAGTGATTTTATTCGCTGAGCATCTCTTGGACCTTGTAAAAGATGCGTACAAGGAATCTAGCCTAAAAGATAAAGGTGTTCAATGACAGTTCATAGAGACAAAGAATATTTTATTGATGGGTTGTTGGATCATCAAGTAAAATTTAGACTCATGCATAAAGAAGCTGGAATAATAGATCAAGCCTTTACTTTTACCCAGATAGATGGAAAACTCCAACTATTCTTAGAGCCGGGCCCATTTTTGCCATTTTTTTATGGCCAAAAGGTAATTTTTAGAATCATCATCACCTAACAGATTAGAAAACCAAATTCCTATGAGTCATACAGAGTCCGGTTTTCAGAAAATCATGTATTTCCATATTTTCAAGGCTTTTTTCCAGAAATTCCCTGAAAATCAGATTTAAGCATGTATCAGTTCTCAAAAACATACCAAAGAGTCAATTCCATCGTTATTTTGTAGCACACAGGCATTAAGTGGTCATTGTGAGTGAAAAATAAGTGGTCATTGTGAGTGAAAATTATCGAGTATTTGATATGCCCTGTTTTAATGGGGCGATAATCGACTACTTTGAACAAAACGCTAGGTCATTGTGAGTGAAAATTAAGTGGTCATTGTGAGTGAAAATTATCGAGTATTTGATATGTGACATTATTCAGGGACGATAATCGACTACTTTGAACAAAAAACTGATGCCGATTCACTGAATGATAAATTGAATATATGGTTTCAGGGATCTGGATGAATTATATACCAAAAACTGCAGAATACAATTTGACAATCAAATATACCAATTATGTTGATATAATGACATGTTTAGCATGCATAATTATCATTTACTTGACCCTCCTCCCTATTTTTGGACAGTGGTGGTGCCAGGGGGGGGGGGGGGGGGTCTGTTATCCAACTGGCATTCCATTACTTCCATACCTAATCATCGGTTATCGTCATGGTAACAGTTTGGAATCTATCAAAATCTAAACAACAATGACGTCCGCACAAGTTGTGTGCAGGACGTTAAGATTTATTTTATTTTATTTCCCTGGAATGTCGGGGTATTATTGTTTGTTTAATCTATCAAACCAGTTTGACGAACGACATCAATGAAACTCGCGAGAATCACTATTCTCTGTCAATATTCCAGTGTCGCAGGGTGGACTCGAACCCGTGCAGCACTGGAACTTTGATAGAGAATAGTGATTCTCACGAAATTCCTTAATGTTGTTCGTTAAACTGGCTTTATAGATGAAATATTTCCCGACCTTATTATAATATGTTTACGTTAAATAATCAACAAACATACTCAATTTGCTTCTATTTTGGTTCTCCAATTTACCAATTTTCACTCATTTTCCTTCGTTTGGGAGGTCAAATATTATAGCACCCCACCCCCCCCCCCCCCCCCTGTCGGAGAGGTCAGCCCCCGTCGAGAAATCCCTGGCGCCACCCCTGTTTTTGGATAAACAGCTTGGGGTGGGATCAGTAAATTTTATCGGTTTATTAACCCTGTAAGGTGTTTTTCTGCCATCCTAATGAGCTATAACTCCATGTAATATGTATTCCTGATTATGAATATATGGTATAATTCAGAGTTTGGTGGAGTTTAGAATTAAGGCTGCTCAGTTACCAATCACGTGTGAAAAATTACTCACAATTCATGAGAAGTGGCTCAAACTTTGGAGTGTTGTGTTAATTTTAACGGCTGGAGATTCGTGGTCTGTACCCTTAACACTACAGTAGACAATCTAATATCCAAAAACTCCTAACAGACCTATATTATAACAATTTTAGCATGCATAACTGGCATTTATCTAACCCCCACCCCCTTAATTTCTAGAAAACCACCATGCAGGCACCAGGTTATAGACTAGTAAATATTATCGGTTTATTTCTTGTCCAACATGTACTCTAATAGGTTGATTTTGCTTCAGTACAGCCACCATGGGCAGGTCAAAATCCACAACTGGGCAGTATTTCCATGCATGCATGAATATTTGATATCTAATATAAAACAATGGAATCAGCAGCAAAAATTTAATGATTGAAGCACAGGGTATGTCGCTGCATGGAAATTTACCTGTTCACTGTAGGGATTCTCATAACACCTATTCTTGAAGATTCTAGAGGCTCTTCCACTGGAAAAATATATGTACAGTGGAACCCTGTTAACTGAATAGCCACTTTGCCAATGAAAATTATTCAATTAACAGGAGTATTCAATTAACAGGGATTGTGTCCCTTTCCTGTAATTTATTCTATTATATTTTGTTTGACAGAGCTCCTTGAGTTCTGTCAAACAAGATACAATAGATTAAATGCCTGCATTGGATGTATTGAGGCCAAATAGGTCTATAGAGAAAGGAAAACTGGGGCGATTTTGTGTAATTTCTCGACAGGTTATAGGATTTTTTATTCAAATAACAGGAGTTTACTCTATAACCTATATTCAATTAACAGGTCAAATTTAAACTTGAAGTGTGGTAAATGGTTTTGTGTTGGGAAATTATATTCAATTAACAGGGTTATTCAGTTAAGAGATATCCAATTGAGTGGGCTCCACTGTACTGATAATATGCAAACTCATTGGATTTGGGATTTCTCCCTGATTCGTCACTGTAGAAAAAGGAAATATCAATTATAAATATAGATCTGTAAAACTACAGGAAAACACAAAACTAGTCATTCAAAGCAGCTCTCTCCAAAAGAATCGTTGGATGAGAAAGCAACAGTATACAGAATCTCCTCGTCGTCCTCATCACTCAGGTGCAAATATTGAACATCCATTCTTCCAAATTGTTGCAACGAAATTGACTCTTTCAATTTTCTGTGAAAAGACCGCTTTGCAAGAAGGGAGACTTGATGGGTCAATACCCTTGATGTCGTTCATTGGATCAGAGAATGACTTGGGCACATAACACTTTTGGAACAATTCATGTCTGCCACTGTTTACAGCGACATCCTTCGGTTCATCATATATGTGGCAGGCGGCCATCTCGAGTTGGAGACTTATATCATTGGGTATTTTTTTCAGATTCACCAAGGGCTGATAACGCGGATGCAAATTGGTTGAACTTTCAACCAATGAAGATGGAGTTACTTTTCCCCTCCTTACAAAACTGCTTGTAAAGCCATAGCCTGTGAAGGCAAGATAACCAGCCAAAGAAGAACATATTGAAACTCTGAGCTGCTGCCCAATTGTGATGACATCACTGAAGCACCTTGTATTGTTTCCACTTTACCCAACATCCGTCCACAATCTTGCTGATATTCGTTGATGAGTTAAAAGAATGATTAAAACATCACAAGCATGCTTTGAATGTAAACAATATGATTACAGTGAGATGAATGACATTCGTTTTGAAAACAGATCCACCTAAAACTTCAAATTTGAATGCAAATTTGTC
This sequence comes from Pictodentalium vernedei, assembly GCA_031216915.1. Classification (NCBI taxonomy): domain Eukaryota; kingdom Metazoa; phylum Mollusca; class Scaphopoda; order Dentaliida; family Dentaliidae; genus Pictodentalium; species Pictodentalium vernedei. The sequence continues at coordinate 397,918,672 of CM062294.1, forward strand.
CAAACTGACATACAGCTGATGGTAAAAAAGTCAAATGGCCTCATAGGTGTTTTTCGATCATTCATCGCACAGAAATTGCAATTGTGCAGTTTTGAAGGAAGCCGACCTCCGAGCCAATGCAGACTCCTTTGGTTGTTTCTGTTCGGATCCCGAAATTTTATATTCTTTGCCATTAGAGGATGAACAATCAAGGGACTTCTATAGGAGACACAAAGTTTCATTAGCTTTTGTAGCACAATGCGAGCAATTTCTCAGGAAGGTCAGTAAGCGTACATATGAAAAACATGGCATCTAAATACAGATGGTTCGTGTTTGGGGCCCAGTTGATTCACTTATGTCCTTCAGTTTGCGTATCAACTTTAGACTCATGCATTTTTCTGGTTTCCCAAAGCTTTCCTTGTTGCATCATAAACAGAATTCCCCATGGACAGACAATACAAATTAGAATCGGTGATGGCATTATCAGTGGGATTTATTATTACTACTATGTGTCAGAGGACACCTGAGGCCCCGTAAGGCCTGGGCTGACGTGGGGTTATTTAGTCCCGCTGATGAAGTTGCGGGAAAAATTAGACCAACGTGGAGGGTCGGAATCCAAGTGTCGCGAACTCGGCGCAGAGAGCTGAGTTAGACCGACGCCGTGATTCCTTCTCTGCCAAATTGTCCTGAAATAGGTTCGATTTCCGTTAGGTGTGATTCCTAATCACTTCAGGCTGTATAATGGAAAGAATGATTTAAAGTAACAACGATTCTTTTATTTACACATAAAAATAAATCCGTTTCAATATTTCAACAATCAACAATTCAATTCTTTTCACAGAAAATGGGTCACTACGGTTAAATAATTCTAAACAATCATATAGTCATTCTATAGCCCTGTACTGGCACTATAGTCTACACACTGGAAATGTTACTACCGTGAGCTCGCCATAAGAGCTTCACAAATCTGAAATGTTATTACTGTGAGCTCGCCATAAGAGCTTCACCCGCTTAGGCTCAAATGTCAACGTCTGCGCGTAACTGTACCTCTGGCTGTCGGAGGGTTCCGACCAGCAATGTTCGTCATCTATAAACCACCGTACTTCTGATTTGGGTCAGATATTGTCTACTCATACCTTATGCGCCTTTTGAAAGTCCTCCGTGAAAGTCCTATTGAAATATCCACCGTTCCTGGTTGAATTCACGATTCACAAATGCCCCTTTTGTGCTAGGGCGAAATTGTCACTCACACCGATCTTCAGTCGGTATTACGATGTTCCGAAAGCAAAATAAACTACTCAGAACGCAATCAGGCTGACGCTTCAAAGGGTTAATACGCACAATACAATTAACCTACACTTCTGACTATTGCAGGACGATACCTGCTACTCGACAATCCAAACTTATACGTTCCACCTGGGGTGTTCCTTCTCACGAATTCGGCCCCGTAGCCGCCTATCAACGTTAAACTAAATCAATCATGGAATGCCCTCTCTGGCGATTCCAGCCGTTTCAGGGTCCTGTGATCGAAGGTACCCTTATGCCAGGAAACAGAGTCCGCCTGTCCTGGACTTCACCAACGTGTGTGTGACCCCAAGTGTGTGTCTAATGCTCTGCTCTTCCAGGTATATATATACTTTTTACCCTGAACTGTCAGGTGGACCGACGCTCATCTGTCCACCTGTCAAAACGGTGGGAGATGACGTATATCGAGGCAGAATCAATACAAGTCATCTCACGCGTGACTTCACTTGTCGAGAAAACCGATTCGTTCTTGCCATGATTGTTATAACTTATGATGACACGACATTTCTATCTTTTAGAATCTCGTTTCTCAATTTACCGTGACGACATCTTGACATCAACCGATTACGTCTCGTAAGACTCCGACTACTGTATAAATTAAACGAGATGATTAGACCTTATCTAACATACCGTTTCTCCCCTGGGTCCCTGCGCTAAAGCTGGATATACACCACGTGTGTTTTTTCTATGTCCAGCTTTACAGAGAAGTGAAATTCACGTGGGTTTTTCGCCTTGATGCGGAATATATTTTGAACTTACAATATCTTTAAATATGAGGCCCCTTGCCCCTATATTTAGGCTGGCTTTGCCCTGACAACTCCCTTCCCGAGAGAAACACCCTGTGTATCTCTTAAAACGCAAGGGGCAAAGCCACGCACGCTCGCCTCTCACACCCTTTTACAATCTACCATCATGTTCAAGACTACAAAACTGTACCCTAGTGGTCGTGGGGGGTCATGACCGGGCTCATGCGTCGGCCATGTCGATTCCCACGACACACACGCTACCACATGCTCCCGTCTTGCGGGTTTACATATGATATGGGGAGTAGCCTTATCCTCAGATTTGCAGCACTCTCTCTCTCTGTAATACTATATATTTACACCTAAACATACACATTTTTATACACGTTCGCCCATTTTGCAAACAGTTCACTTGGCACTCACTCCGACGAGTAACACCGTCCGCGCCTTTGCGTCAGATGGGTTAATTCCAACGGAGTGTAACTTCGCCTCCCGCTCCCCTATATCTTGTGAAGGGGCAAACGACCCCTGCATTATGTTGAGCCTCACCCTCGCAAAGCTCAACCAGGGGATTAAAATTGTGCCTCACACACTCACACATTCAACACACAAATTTCCCGACCGCGCCTTTGCGACAGACGGGGTGAGTGTGCCTCACACTCACAACAAACTCTCGTCAATAAAAACAAGCGCGGTTTCCCCCGGGCCTTAACACCGGGTTTGTGCATCCCATACTTACAAAACTCGACACACAGGCTCCCCGTCCACGCACACGCGACAGACAGGGCAGTGTATCTCACATTCGCACTCACAACCAACTCTAGACAGCAGTCAGAGCAATAATAATACTAAAAATAAGAAAATTTCTTCCGGGCCTTAACACCGGGTTTACGAAACTCATCACCTCACCCACAAAAATATTTGCGACTGGAGCCCCCGTCCCAGACACCAGGCCCACAGCCACCCAACTATTGCTTCTTTATAACCACCGACCATTGGTAGGGGCCCGGTTCCCAGTATCCCCTTGGGTAACCCTTGACACACCCCTACTTCTCGCCCCGCCATTTCTACGGGTATTCCACCAGGGTCCCCATACCCTGTCGTTGTCGCATTCCCAAGAGCTTCCCTTGGCGCTATATCCCCCAGGCTCACTCGTCCCGGCGATTACCGTCGTTCGAACGACACTGGCCGTCCTTGGCCCTTGTGCCGTCGACCCCCCGGTCCATTGCGACGACTTCTTGCGCATATTGGGCACTGTGCGCCCCCGGCACTCTCTACGTGGTCTCCGCCACCTAGGATGCTTCTCCTTTGATTTGTGGACCCTTTTCTCGGTCCCCTGGGCGCCCACCTTAGCGGTCCCATCCACTTTAACATACTCAACTTGTGTTGACCCGTGCCCTCTCAATTCTGGGGAAGTTTGCCCAGCCATTTGCGTGGGTCTGGCCTCCCCTCTCCACACGGGTGACACCGACTTCTTGGGGCGCTCAACTCCCCCACATAAATTTTCTTGAGGGTCTTTCCCCAATGATCCCATCGGTTTCCCTCGCTGTTTGGCGTTTAGCCTGGACCGCCTGCGGCCCCTTCTCCCTAATAGGACAGGAGTCGTCCCTCCTGAAACTTCCCGACATTTCGTCGTGTAGGGGCCATCCCCTGGACCATCGGATTGGTTCCCCCTGGGAACCTTCCCTTCATTACTCGTTGGGCCCTCACTTGGCCCCCTATCCCTGGACCATAAGTCATCAGGGCTTGCCCTCACCCCTGGGATATTACCTATGACCAGGTCATACACAGGTGATTCAATGCACATGGCTTCCACTTCGCCACAATAAAATGGGGTATCCACAGTTATCCTCGCGATGGGGAACCTTCTAACGGTCCCATCTATCAAAATACACAAATGGTCGCGCCCCAACAATTGCTTGTCGTCAACCAGTTGCTTTCTAACCGCTGCAGAGGAGCACCCAGAATCCCGGAGCAGACGAATCTCCCTTTGTCCCACATACCCTGGGTACACTGGCATATCAACCTTCTCCTGCGAAGTTGTGAGCCTCTCACACATGCCACTTATTATCGGGACAACCTTCCCGCCTTCCAGCCTTAATTCTCCCTCTTGTATACATTCCCGGAGGGGGTTGTGTTCTGGACCGATGGTTTGACAGAACGCTGCCGTCTGTCTACTGGGCCCTGGATCTACGCGGTCACCTTGCTTCCAACCCCTTGGTGCTGCGTTCCAGGCCCCCTGCTGGGGTGGCCTAATGTTCCCAGTGGTCCTTACCTGTTTCTGCCAGCAGTCCCTGGCAATATGACCCCGCTTGTTGCAGATAAAACAAGTGGTGTCCTTGGGAGCGCTCCCCTTCCGGCTGGCCTGCGACGCAGGAGGGTCGGGGTGGTGTTGCCTTACGGGTGCCATTGCCAACCCGTTTGCCCCACCCCTAGCCGATTTGGGTGCGTTCACACTCCCACCGTGGGCCTCGATGTAGCGTTCTGCCACAATTGCCATCTCATCATAGGTGGGCGGACCCCTTTCCTTGATGAACAGGCCCAACTCCTTGGAGCATGTAGTTAAAAACTGCTCCCGGAGAAATAGATCTCGCAGGGCTCCATACGACTCATTCACTTCTGCGAGATCAGTCCAGCGGTCAAAGTACCGCCTAGCTCGGGCAAAATACTGAGGTACTGTTTCTCCCTTCTCCTGCTTAATTTCTCGGAACTTGGTCCGGAATCCTTCTTCAGTGAGCTGGTATCTCCGAAGGATGGCATTCTTCAGCTCACTGTAGTCGTTAAGAAGTGCAGGAGGCATACTGGTATAAGCCTCGAGGGCTTTACCTGACAACAAAGGGCTCAAGCACATAGCCCATGTGTCTTCTGGCCACATTTGACTGGAGGCAAAACGCTCGAACCTCTCCAAGTACGAGTCCAAGTCATCTGTGTTTTCATTGAAATGAGCGAGATGGGGGCGTGGGGCATGAATTGCTACCCCTGCACTCCCATCCCCTGAGCGCCGACTTTCATTCTCCACATCGGCCCTTGCTCTGAGGAGCTCTAATTCTCTCTCGTGCCTCTGTTGTTCGAGCTCTCGCTCTGCCTCCCTTGCCTCCCTTGCTAATTGGGCTTCCCTCTCTCTCGCCTCATTTGCTAATTGAATCTCTCTCTCTTTCGCCTCTCTTGCGTCTTTCTCACGCTCTCGTTCTAATTGGGCTTCTCTCTCCCTCGCCTCTCTTGCGTCTTTCTCACGCTCTCGTTCTAATTGGGCTTCTCTCTCCCTCGCCTCTCTTGCGTCTTTCTCACGCTCTCGTTCTAATTGGGCTTCTCTCTCTCTTGCGTCATTACGTAAGGCAATCTCCTTGGCCTCACGTTTCTGCTCATCTTTAACGAACTTATGAAGTTCGGCCCCCTCAAGGCCCATTTCCTTGCCTAATGATACCAGTTGGGCGAGGGGTGTAACAACATCCATTTTGATTTTTTCTTTCTATCTTCAACACTCGTCAGAAAGAACGAAGAAGGAAAAGAAAAAAAAAATATGGCAATTAATCTTAATTTACCTCTGTAATTTAACGTAATTAAACGCACCAAATATTCTGAAACCTACCGCAGTTATAGTGGCTATTAAGTATCCTTTTGGGGACTACTGTATTGCGATATTAAACCCTTGAACGGCATCAACTGACCGAACTCGTCAAAACCTAAACAGAACCGCCATTAAAATAAAACAAAATTTCCATATAGCCATTTTTTACCTTTTAGAAATATCCTGGTAGCGCTCGCCAATCAATGTCAGAGGACACCTGAGGCCCCGTAAGGCCTGGGCTGACGTGGGGTTATTTAGTCCCGCTGATGAAGTTGCGGGAAAAATTAGACCAACGTGGAGGGTCGGAATCCAAGTGTCGCGAACTCGGCGCAGAGAGCTGAGTTAGACCGACGCCGTGATTCCTTCTCTGCCAAATTGTCCTGAAATAGGTTCGATTTCCGTTAGGTGTGATTCCTAATCACTTCAGGCTGTATAATGGAAAGAATGATTTAAAGTAACAACGATTCTTTTATTTACACATAAAAATAAATCCGTTTCAATATTTCAACAATCAACAATTCAATTCTTTTCACAGAAAATGGGTCACTACGGTTAAATAATTCTAAACAATCATATAGTCATTCTATAGCCCTGTACTGGCACTATAGTCTACACACTGGAAATGTTACTACCGTGAGCTCGCCATAAGAGCTTCACAAATCTGAAATGTTATTACTGTGAGCTCGCCATAAGAGCTTCACCCGCTTAGGCTCAAATGTCAACGTCTGCGCGTAACTGTACCTCTGGCTGTCGGAGGGTTCCGACCAGCAATGTTCGTCATCTATAAACCACCGTACTTCTGATTTGGGTCAGATATTGTCTACTCATACCTTATGCGCCTTTTGAAAGTCCTCCGTGAAAGTCCTATTGAAATATCCACCGTTCCTGGTTGAATTCACGATTCACAAATGCCCCTTTTGTGCTAGGGCGAAATTGTCACTCACACCGATCTTCAGTCGGTATTACGATGTTCCGAAAGCAAAATAAACTACTCAGAACGCAATCAGGCTGACGCTTCAAAGGGTTAATACGCACAATACAATTAACCTACACTTCTGACTATTGCAGGACGATACCTGCTACTCGACAATCCAAACTTATACGTTCCACCTGGGGTGTTCCTTCTCACGAATTCGGCCCCGTAGCCGCCTATCAACGTTAAACTAAATCAATCATGGAATGCCCTCTCTGGCGATTCCAGCCGTTTCAGGGTCCTGTGATCGAAGGTACCCTTATGCCAGGAAACAGAGTCCGCCTGTCCTGGACTTCACCAACGTGTGTGTGACCCCAAGTGTGTGTCTAATGCTCTGCTCTTCCAGGTATATATATACTTTTTACCCTGAACTGTCAGGTGGACCGACGCTCATCTGTCCACCTGTCAAAACGGTGGGAGATGACGTATATCGAGGCAGAATCAATACAAGTCATCTCACGCGTGACTTCACTTGTCGAGAAAACCGATTCGTTCTTGCCATGATTGTTATAACTTATGATGACACGACATTTCTATCTTTTAGAATCTCGTTTCTCAATTTACCGTGACGACATCTTGACATCAACCGATTACGTCTCGTAAGACTCCGACTACTGTATAAATTAAACGAGATGATTAGACCTTATCTAACATACCGTTTCTCCCCTGGGTCCCTGCGCTAAAGCTGGATATACACCACGTGTGTTTTTTCTATGTCCAGCTTTACAGAGAAGTGAAATTCACGTGGGTTTTTCGCCTTGATGCGGAATATATTTTGAACTTACAATATCTTTAAATATGAGGCCCCTTGCCCCTATATTTAGGCTGGCTTTGCCCTGACACTATGCTGTTGGTGATTCATTCCAAGTCATCATTATCCTGCTTTAGTCGGTTATTTGTTAACTTCCTGTTAGAATTGTCAATATTTCTCATTGTTAACCCATCCAACAGATGTCTGGCAATAATGCACCTCGTGGAATGTGCAACAATCCACTTTCTCCGGTTTCTGAAATTCCTTGTGAATGCCGAAAAACCTAGTCTGCAAGAGGCTGCGTTTTCATTGATAGTCTCTTAAAGTGTGAGGTCCACTGGCATTTGTGTGAATGTCTTTAAGCTCCTCCTGATAGAGAGAGCTGCAGTGTCAAGGATATTGCTCATACATAGATGCAATGAGTCCATGTTTAGTAGGGTCAACTGATACCTCAAAAGATACCTGGCATAGTTGGGGGTGGTTTGTTGTGAAGAATACACAACACATTTTTGTCGGACAGAACGTGAAAAGATTGTTCTAGTGTCTCCCCTGAACAAGGTCAATATAATTCACCAAGCATTGAGCCATTAACCCCCCTCTCTAGTTATTTTGACATATGCAACTTAACTTTATACCAGGTCAAGACAAGTGATGATTTCTAAAGGTTCCTGTGATTAGGGCTTCGTTAAACTTTTTTATTTCCATAATTACATGCTTTGGGGGTTGACCAATATCATCTAAAAATCATTTGAAGTGTTGTTTCTTCACAGCCGTCACTAAAATTATGTAAAGCTTCTTGCATCTGTTAAAATGTTTCCTACTCAGGAAATCCTTGAAATCCAGTATCTGCAAGGATTTCAGGTCCACCAGAATTTACTATACTATGACCAATGGCTGAGAAGGTCATCTGTGTGTGGAGGGCTTCTAAACAGAATATGATATTGCTAAACTTTGGCGATTCTTCCAACAGAGTGATTTTTGAAATGTCAGGCTATAGTTGTAATGGACAATTCCGTAGTTCTCGTTGCACTCTGCAACTACTTTCTGCAAAGACCACAGGGTTTAGACAACAACATTATATCTTGTTGGTGGTAGTTCGCGATTATCCATATAACCAATTGTTTGCTGTGGTAACTCATCTTTTATTACAAATACAGAGAATATCTCGTGAAGTCAATTGTAACAGATTTTTAGGTTCTGGAGAGGGAAGGGGGCGGGTAGAATCATTTTCTCTGCCCCTTGACCCTTGTTGGTTGAAGTCATGATATCTTTGGAGGGAGATGCTAGTTTGTTGAGCCCAAGAGACTATATTATGTATGCATATCCCTACTGTATCGAGCATCATTCCAGAACCTGAAAGTTTCAGTGTTCTCATCTATTTATTTATTTATTGATGTTTAAGGTCACATATTTATGCACAATGGCTAATCATGACCGTGACAGTTTTACGGGTGGAGGAAGCCGAGGTACCCGGAGAAAACCACCGAGCAACGACGAGCAGCTGCCAGCTCCCCAACATAGTAACTCCCAGTGTTCTCATCATAATTGTCCCAAGCCACGGTTGTAGCTAACATGGCATCCAGAATAGATTGCTCCTTTGATGATATCGATGTCGCCAAATCTGTTTCTAATGATTTTACAATGTGATAACCAACACAATGTCCAAAATTATTCAGAATTTCTAAAATCTTTCTACTTCCTGTTGGGGTCTTCAATAAGGGGTGTGTGTGGGGGGGGGGGGCTGAGGTGTTTCAGATGACAGTAGGTAGAAAAGGCCGATTCCGTATCACTAGTACACGATTTTGTACGTGTACACGTACATGAATGTACACCTCCATAGGATGGATTCAGTGTTAAAATCGTGTACAAGTACACAAAATGTCGTTTTTTATGGTGATACAGAATCGGCCATTGTTTTAGATCGCACTTTTAACGTTCAAATACCCGTTGGCGAACGCGTACATTCGACACGTCGCTCAAGAGTGAAAAAAATGTATGAAATTTTAAGAAAATATAATTAAAAATTTGTTCTCTACGTTCCCATCGCGGATTTGACCATCGATCTATCGTTGGTGAACGCGAGCAAAAAACGTTTTGCCGATTCTGTATCAGCATAAAAAAGTACTTTGCCGATTCGGTATCACCTAAGTAGGTATAAGTAGGTATACGTTCACCAACGGGTATTTGAACGGTTAAAGTGCGATCCGATCGGGGAAACCCATTTGCCGATTCTAGATCAGAAAATCGACCTCTGTACGGTACATGGAAAAAAGGTGATACCGAATCGGCAAACCACTGCCACGTTCCCGATCGTGTTTGGGACGGTATAGGGTGCGATTTGATCGGTGAAAAAACGATTTGCTGATTCATCTCTTGAGTTTTGTGAGAGGAGAATCGTGATAGAATCGGTTTTGAGGAGAGGAAATAAAAAAGTGATTGATATATATAGGAGAGAAAAAAATATATATAAATAAATAGTTATTTAAAAAAATAAATATATCAAATCGAATAGATAATAAAAAATACGTAAATCATGAACGTTTCCCAGACTATTAGAGCAAGGTTTCTTTTAAAAATGCTGATGAGATCCTACGCATTCTGTGTGAACGAACAACTATGTCGCCTCTTGTTAGAACGATGCGTCGGATGTCGGGATCACCTAGACTTTGATCATGAGAATCATTCGTGTCTGACGATGGAAAGGGAAGATATGGTCGTCAAGTATTTTGAAGCAGCATTCGAACGCGTTCAAATCGATGAAGTGATTGCGTTTTGGAAGAGATTACTCTTCTGTAAGGATCGAGACAAGCCCAAAGTTTCGGAAGAACTGAAATTGGCGCGTAGAAGTCTGACTTTAGGAGACAAGGGATGCATCATGAAATTATTGTTCAACGAAGCATACGTCTAAGTTTTCTCGTTGATATAAAATAAGGGAGAATAGAAAATAAAAATAAATACACACATAAATTTTTTTATCTAATATTAGAAAGAAAAAAAACATAAAAATGAGAACCAGAAATAAATTGTATCCGACGTTAGATGACGACGAGGATGAGAAGCCGAACGGTGTTTTGCCGACGGCACCGTCGCTAGAAGAAAAAGAAAGAGGAGAGAGGTATCGCATCGATCAAATCAACAGAATCCAAGCGTATCTAACTCAAGAGAGAGATTCTCGTCATTCTCTTAAGAAGAAGTATTCGCATTTTGCGAAATTCATCAACGCGATTGACACGACACCCATCACGATTTCCATGGGTTTACATGCAGCCGGCATCGGATTGTTGTCGACTGCGGTCAGTATTCCGATCGTGTTAACCATAGAAGGAGTGGCTCTCGCCGCTGGATTGTTTAGCACGTTCGGAAACTTTTTGAGTAGGAAATTATATCTGAAGGCGAGGAAACACGACAAGATTCGCGTCTTGGACGACTCCAAGATCGACACGATATCCGAAGGGATCTCGATGGCGTTGAAAGATGGTAGGATATCGGACGGAGAATACTTCACGATATTGGGTGAGAAAACGAAATATGAAGCCATGAAAGAAGCTGTGAGAATCAAGACTCGTCAGATCATGAAGGAAGAGATGAAGGATTCTCTCGTGGAAAAGAGGAGGAAAGAGGCCAGGGAGGAATTCAGTAAGATGATAGAACTCAAGAGCAGCGATTGAAAAAAAATATATATATAATAAGAACAGAATTTTTAAAACAGAAATATTAATTTATATATAAAATAAAAACGAAATTAATTTAAATAACTCTCAAAAAATGTATTGCGTAAAGTGTAAGAGAGTTACCGAGACGAGTAATTCTCAAGAAGTACGAACTAAAAACGACAGACAGATGCCTCACGGAATTTGCGACGTGTGTGGTTCTATCAAGACTCGATTCGTCAAAAATAGAACGCGAGCAGAGGTAAAGGCATCGTGAATAAAATGATCAATAATCTACCTTTCGAAATGCATCTGCCTGGTCACAGTTTCACGGGACCTGGAACGAAATTGAACAAGAGACTCAACGCCGATCTGACTCCTAAATCTTGGAGCAAACCTGTGAATAGGGTGGACGCGGCCGCGTATGATCACGATCTATGCTACGCCGGACATCCCGACACCAAGACTCGCAATGATGTCTGCGATAAAAACATGTTGACAAAATTGAGAGGTATATCGAATCCGACCAGGAGAGAGAAGATAGAACGTTCGCTGGTCGGTAATCTGATTGGTGTGAAACGTCGATTCGGATGGGGCGTTCAAAAAAAAAAGCGCATCTGAAAATAAGAAGAAACGATTATTGACGAGCGAATTGGCCGAGGAGTTACACAAACCCATCGTGCATAAATTTCAAAAGAGAAGGGTGTTCGTGAAGGGTTTGGATGATATTTGGTCTGCCGACTTGGTTGACATGAGATCGTTTTTGAGGTGGAACGAGGGTGTCAAATATCTATTGACAGTCATTGACGTGTTTTCCAAATATGGTTGGATCAGAGCTTTGAAGAATAAATCGGGACTTTGCGTCGCCGAGGCTCTGAAGAGCGTGTTCGACTCGTCTTCTCGAAAATCAAATAAATTGTGGGTGGATAAGGGAAAGGAATTCTACAACAAGCACGTTCATCGATTGGTCAACCTCTACTCGATCGAAAACGAAGAGAAAGCCAGCATGGTGGAATGTTGGAATCGAACGATGAAGGAAAAGATGCATAGATACTTCACGGCGAATTCGACTAAGAAATACATATACGCTCTGAACGGTCTGGTCAAAGATTACAACAACACGCAACACAGATCGATCAAGATGACTCCCGTGGAAGCTAGTGATCCTCGAAACGAAAAACGGGTCTACGCGAATCTATATCCTGAGAGATCTAAGATCAGGAAGAAGTCTAGAACGCCGAAATTTGTGGTCGGTGATCGAGTGAGAATCTACGCTTATAAGAAGCACTTCGAAAAGGGTTATACTCCTCGATGGACCTCGGAAATCTTCGTGATAATCAAAATATTTCACACCGATCCGGTGACTTACGAAATCGAAGCTTTGGATGGAGAAGAGATCATTGGAAAGTTTTACGAACAACAATTACAGAAGACAAAGTTTTGATGAAGAAAACAATTTTTTTTTATTTACTCTCTTTAACATTTTCTTGTTTACACATATATATATAGGAGAGAAAAATAATAATAAAAAATAATTAAAACTATTTTTAGATAAAAAAAAAAAAGCAAGCTAATTAATAAACAAAAAACAAAAAAAACCCTTTAAAAATGGCAAATATACTAGATATAGCACCAAGCATAGTGAAAGATGAAAGTATTCAAGAATATGAGGTTCACGAATATGAACTGGTAACCGGAACGAGTTTGAACAATGTGGGAGAGATAAGAATCAACATCGAAACTCAAGATCTATTCGTCCATCCTAGCGAGAGTTACATAGTGGTGCAGGGACGTCTCACCAAGGAAGGTGGGAGCGACTACGCCGACGACGGCATGGTTACTCTAGCCAATAATGGCATCATGCATCTATTCAGTAATATAAAATACATGCTATCCGGACAAGAGATAGAATCTGTTTTTCATCCCGGTCCGGACACCACGATGTTCGGACTCTTGACGTATCCTGATGATTTTTCGAAATCCAGAGGACTTAATCAGTTGTGGGTGAAAGACACCGTCGGCCCCGCTAACGCCGGCGCCGTCAAGACATCCAGACCTAAAGGAACGTTTTCGTTCAGGATACCTTTGAAACACATCTTCGGATTCGCGGACAATTACAACAAGATCATGTACAGATTCAAACACAATCTGACATTGATTCGAAAAGGAAACGACGATGCAATAGTGAGACTCCCTGCGACCGATGCGGGTAAGTTAACTCTACACAAGATATCGTGGTTCGTTCCGCATGTGGAGCCTTCGATCGTGGAAAAAGCGCGTCTCTACAAGATCATAGAATCCAAGAGTAAATTACCTGTCGGATTTAGAATGAGACAGTGTGCGACACGGCTAGCATTCCACTCTCCACGAATCACTTCGATTGGAGATTGACGGTGAAATCCGCTTCTGAGAGACCACGTTTCATCGTGGTTGCGTTTCAGACCGATAGGGATGGGTCTCAGGAAAAGAATGCGTCGCTGTTCGATCACTGCCATTTGAGAAACATGCAAGTGTTTCTGAACGCCACGAGATATCCAGCAATCGATTACAATGTGTCATTCGACAAGAACGATTTCTGCAGACTGTACGGCGACGCCGCTGATTTTAGAAAGAAGTATCACGGTCCAGACGAATTGATGAGCAACCCTAATATATCTCCCGGCGAATACAAGCCGATGTATCCCATGTTCGTATTCGACGTCAGTAAACAGAGTGAATGACTCAAGAGTAGCGTCTTAGACATTCAGATCAAGATGCAATTTGATAGGAACGTGCCGAGAAAAAACGAAGCCTTCGCTCTAGTCTTGTCGGACAGAGAATTACAATTCGAATCGGACGGAAATCAGATGTCGATCATTCGATGAGAGACGTGTGTGAAAAAAAAATAAAAAACAAAATAAAAAAGTAATGAGTAATTATTAAAAACAAAAAAAAACCACAAAAAAATAAATAAATAAAAGTAATGAGATCTAGAGAGATTGAACATCTTTCTAAATCTCATTACTTTTTTTTTTGTTTTTAATAATCACACATTATTTTTTTTTTAATTAATTATTTCCACGCGTTCACTGTTTGTTCAAAGGATCTAGTTCGATCAGTAGACTCCACACGGAAGTAGCAGCTTCGGGATTATTGGTTTTCGTAACGAAATTAATCCTGATTCCAGCGTTCACTTTGAGAGGAGTGCCAAACGTGCTAAAATTCGCGTGTTGATTCTCAGTCTTTTCAACGCTGTATCTCTTATCACTCTCCACTCCATTCACCATGAGATTGACAACCGCTCTGTTATTCAAATCCGAGGAAGCCAGAGTCATTCAAATGATTTCACCTTCCAACAGCATGGGATATCCCACCTGACCATGTTTTGATCCACTATCTCCATTTCCGAAAGACCATTCAGCTTTTCCCTCCTCTAAGGTGCCGGCCTCCTCGGCCCACACGGTGATCAATTGTCTAGCATATTTGACTTTTTCCACCACCGAAATCAGGGTGTAGGCATCCATCATGTTTACGGGATCCGGTAATTTTGTGAGCGCATGTCCACCCATGTCTAGTTTACCTTCCATGATGTCGCCCTTTCTCCAGACCGAGTCGTCATCTACATACTTCCTGCTGACTGCACTGAAATCGGATTTGGGATCGTGATTGAGACCAACTAAATTCTTACTGTTCATGTTGATACCACCTTCCATGGTTCCGCCAGATTGTTTGTTCAGGTAGAGATTGCCCACTTGTGATTCTACGTATTCTTGTGATCGTATCACGGCAGAATCTACGTAGCCCTTGTTGACTGTGGTTGAGCTCGCATCCGTGTAGTCGACCTTCGACAGATTCACTATCTTGTTGAATCCCGCATTCAGATCCGATTTCATTTCTCGTTTGTCAGACTTTCTCTGTTCCAGATCTATGTAGTGTTTGATCGTCATGTCCTTGGGATTCGTGGGAGTGGCCACGTTCGTTATCTTGTTAGAATTGGCGTTCAATTCCAAGTGCATCGTTTTCGGAACGTATCTATTTCTCAGATGTTTGCTGAATCTCGAGTGAGAGTCGTCCGCATATTTCTTGGTCACGGCATCGGTGGAATCTATGGGATTCACGACATTCACCAAGCGTTTAGATTTCAGACCGAGATCGTCGGTCATGGTTTTATCCACGTAATTATCTAGCACGATTCGTTCGAAATCCACGTTACCCCTGTCAACGTATTTTTTAGTCACAGCATCTGCGAAATCTATCAGCTCGGGAAGATTGTAGAGCTTCTTATCGTTCATGTTCAAAGGTTCCTCTCGAGGTTCGTATCTCCGAACGTAACGTTTGTCCAAGTTGGCAACGTCGTAACCATCGCTGACTTCGAGCGTCTTCCTTTTCTTTTTAGGTTGACTTTTGTCGTCACTTCTACCAAATTTATCGACTGGCATGTTGTTTTGAGATTTTTGTTTTAAAAATATATTTCAAATGCAGTTTATTAAAAATGAATTATTTTACTTATTTTATTTTTCGTTTTTATTCGATTAAAATTTTTTTAATAATTTTTTTACCTTTATATACTATAAAAAAATCTCTCTCTAATGTAAATCATTGAGGATGTCTTGAAACCAATCTCCTTCAGACCATCTCTTGAGAACGTAAAGACACAGGTGACCGCAAAACACTTGATCTGGCGATTGCACTCGTTCCGTGTTGTAACAAACCATCGATTTGTTGAAATAGTTCTTTATTTCTTTCGGCGGCGAGATTCCTTAGCTTTCAAAATAATAATTCTTCTTCTCCCCGTTCTTGAACCACGCCACTCAGTGAGTGCCTTCACACGATAAATCATCTAGATTTAAAATTCCACATTCCGATTGTCGAGGTCTTCTCTTCAGCAAGGCATCTGGAAAACAAGCCTAAAAAATCTTTGATTTTCAAATTCTTCGCCGCATTCAACAGATCGATGTTGGATAGGGGTTCGTTAGGCAAGACGACACCTTCTACGGATATCTCTATTTTCTTATTCATAAATGCGTATATTTTTTTTTAATTTATTTATTTTGTTATAATTCACTAAAATGACGTTATTTTTTTTTTCTTTCTCTCTTTTTCTTTTTAAACTAACTCTATCAACTTCCATAATCTTGAATCCATTTAATTCCTCTTGATTTTCTGGAATCCTATCATCCTTAATCATATCTGGAATCCTATCATCCTCAATCATATCTGAAATCCTTTCGTCTAAAATTAGATCCAAAGTCCAATGTCCGAGTGCCAAAGTGTTTATTTTATCGTCTAACACGAATCTCTTATCGTCGTCAACTGTCAGCGAAATCTTGTTGACTATTTCGGTATACAAGTCGTGATTTTCACTTTGAATCGATTTCATAGTCTTATACACCGGACCACTTCCTAACAGACAATCTTTATACTCTTGGAAAGAGATGTTTTTCTTCACCACGCACGCTTTAACCCCTTTGCACTTCTTGATCTCTTCATCTTCTAGACGATAAGCATACAGTTTGAGTCTCAAGCCCACGAATTCGACGATTTGTTTACCGCCGCTCTCATCCTTAAATTTACCCAACACCTTCTTGTTGTCGTTCGATTAAATGTTGGACAGGTGATTGACAATATAATTGCTCATGTTGAACCACGCGGCCACGTCCGGAGATATATCTTGGTAGACAGCTTCCGTCTCTATCTCATAAACTGAACTGTCCATGTTGGTGAACAGTAGTTTGGCTTTATCACCAAATTTTCGTTTGACGTAATCGTAAGATGATCGGTCCGAGATAATACGGTTTGTCGAACTTCAGGTGCATCTTTTGCATGTGAATGGCCACTAGATTTTCGTCGAATATAGTTCGGTGTTTGTAATTGGGGTTCGCCACTAATTTTTTCTCAGATGTGACGAGTCGAACGTCGGTTCTCTTCCTGATGTTTTCCATTGATTTACCGTACACGCAGTTGTTCATGAGTTTGAAGAAATCTTTTTCGAAATCGTTCTTGGCTCGAATTCTGAGATTCGTGTTGAGATCGATGTATTTTTTCATCCAAGGCTCTTTGTTGAATCGAATGATGCGATGTATGTTGACTAATTTCATCCCGTAATCGACGTATTGTTTCAAATTCTCACTGTAGATGACGTAGTTACGTTTGTTAAATAAATTGGGAATGAGTTTTTCCTCGTCTCCTTCGTTCAGTTCCATTCATTCGGGAGCCAGCGGATAATCGTTGTGTAGATTGTGTATTTCTTCCAGATAGTTCAAATCGACTTCTAAAATGCAAGGATAGTCTCTCCATTTTTGCATCTCTTCCGATTCCGTTACTCATTCGAAATTTCCTATCGGTAAAGGATGACTCATAGCCCAACTGTACAAATTATTAGCATCCCAATACTGTATGTATTTATTTAACCGTTTCGAATCGAAACCTTTTTTCATGTAGGGATTGTTAGCTTCAGAATATCTCTGGGAGATCATCGAGACGCCACCTCTCGTAGCTCTTTTGAACATGAGCAACATGTCCACGTTGGATAATAATTCCAATTGGACATCGGTGGTCTTCAACAGAGCGTCCCACGCCAGAGCGCGGGTGCAGTGAAATACCAAGCGGGATCCAGAGCGTAATTTCGACAACAGACATCTCGAAAATTTTCGAACACGTCTGCCAAGAGCAGAACGTCAGTCTTCAGATAGAGATCGTGATAATCTCTCATGGTTTTCATATTGAATGATTTCCACACGTTTTTAGTGTGTTTGTAATTCTTGTCGGAAATGTCGGATTCGTATAATTTTGAACAAAAATCTTCTTTTGAAGGTAGTGCGGTGTCATCGAATCTCTTTAGATCGTTCATGTAATCGTAAGGATAGACTCCTTTCCTCAACATAATGTCTACTCATTCTCCGAATGTTCGCTCATGATTTTAAATTTATCCTTGCTCATGTTATCGACTAATTTTTCCAGAGCGGTTGACATGAATTTAAAACTGTCGATGAAACGTATGCCTCTACGAATGAATTTCGTTTTTTCTTTCAACGTCTCTCTCGATTACTCTTTTCTTCTCCATGAGCTTCCATTTTGTGAAGGAAATGTATCTTTCTTCGCTGTTCGCTATGCAATTTAATTCTTCGTGGGAGGTGCCGAGATTTTTCATGAACAGATGACTGTCGTAACCTGAGTGAAATATCACCGGATAGAAAACGGCGTCTCGATATTTTAAATTACACTTGCTGTGAGCCGGACTATGATACAGACCCGTGTAATGATCGTAGTCTCTAACCCTCTTATTTTCCTCCAAATTCCCGTTGAACGATTGTCTGCATATGTGACATTCGGTGGCTCTGTTATTTTCCTGCTGCTCTCGCGTGATGATCATTTTCGCCAGAGTTTTGAATTTGTCGTATAACATTTGAATTTTCGATTCTAACTCTTCCACAAATCTTTGAGCCATGTCGTCGTCTTCGCACTGTTTCGTGTAGATGAAGGGACCCATGTCATGTTGCGAGTCGAAAGCGCATTTCACGTAAATGCAATAGCCTGAAGGTATGTGTTTTTGATATCTTTCGACGTAACTTTGAAGAGTGTTAGGTTGGCAGGAACTCATTTTCACGGTGAAACATTCGAAATCGACGTACACGACGAATGGTACTTTTAACCTTCTATTGCGATTTTCAAACTTCACGATGGTGTTGGGTTTGGGCATTTCAATGGCGACACGTTGATTTTCATTGCAATATTCCTGATGTTTCGCTAACGATTTTTCGCTCTGAAACGCGTTCATGCAGTTGCAACATAAACATATCTTATGTTCATGTTTATTATTTTGTCTCGACAGTAATCGGCTCGGATGTTTAACCCAACAGTAATGACGATTGTCACCATTCGAAATCAATAATAAAATAATCGTCTTTTCTCTTTCGAGATACGAAGTCTGTCTGAGAGGATAGATCATTCATTTTTCATTGTCGTATCCCAAGACATTCACTGCTACGGTGGGATTTTGACCTTGAAATGTTCAATAAGTTTTAACTGCGTTGGAAAAGTCACTCCGGTCCAATCGAAATTTTTAGAAGTCTCCTCGTAATGATAAACTCTATCGGAGTTCATTTTGACAGGGTATAAAGCGGAGGTGAGTGCCCATTTAAAACACTGATCATCTTTATTTCTCACGTTGATCACAGCATTTTTTTTAGCTAAGAAATATGGTAATTCCACGTAGGAAGACCCTTTCAACGAATCGTTTTCAGTTATATGAATTGCGAGTTTCAACACCTCATCGAACGTCCAATTACTACCTTCATGTTGATAATTTGCGAGAGACGTCAACATCTTGTCTTTCATCTTTTCGAAAACCTCTAATAAATTTGAACCTCGAAATACGGGTTCGATGTTAGATCTGAAAAATGCATTTGTCACGATGCTCTCGCCAGACTTCACGTCGATTTTATTCATCACGCAATGGAGTATCGTCTTAATTTTTAGTCCCACGTTCATGTGTTTGCGAAACAAATCCAATACTTTTTTCTTCACCCGTTCCATGAACAATTTCAGATCAATTTCTTTGAATGAGGGAACCACATCGAAAGTTTTAAAAATGTTTTTGATCGCACTCTCCTGTTCTACAGGATTCGATTGGAATAGTGACGAGTCGTGCTACATATTCTTCTCCTTTTCCTTCATTAATTGCTTGTCGAATTTCGCTCGATATATCTCGTTTGTCTAGAATCTGAAGTACATCACTCAGTTTAATTTTAGTTTTTTTTTTCTTTTCTTTTAAAACTTGAAGTTCTTCAATGGCTTTTCGTTTAGTCGTCTTCTTATTTTTCACAATCGAAACATTTTTGGGTTTTTTTGACGTCGACATTTCGATTCCTTTTACTATCTTTTTTTTCTTCTGGTTTTTCACAACCAATGCATTTTTTGACGTCGTTGCTATCGACATTTCGTTTGCCTTTCCATCATTTCGCAAACAATATTCCTGTATGACTTCAATTTTTTTTTATTTAGTTCTATGATTTCTGAAATGTGGAATTTTTAATAGTTTACAAACCTCGTTTAAGGGGTCATCCAA
Source organism: Pictodentalium vernedei (assembly GCA_031216915.1). Classification (NCBI taxonomy): domain Eukaryota; kingdom Metazoa; phylum Mollusca; class Scaphopoda; order Dentaliida; family Dentaliidae; genus Pictodentalium; species Pictodentalium vernedei. The sequence goes on from CM062294.1 coordinate 397,938,687, forward strand.
CCTAACTTTGGTCAATTTTTTGACATTTTTCCCAATGCCTCAGAAACAGATAAGAGAAGTAAGGAAAGGCAAATTATATATCAAAATAATGAGTAAAGTGCATAGAAAAGGTACATATAATTTTTTTTAGGAAAAAAAGTGAATTTTATGATTTTGAAGAAGATTAATTTGCAAATGGAATAAGTAACGAACCGGTAAAACCACAAAATAATCGGTAATTCGAAAGCCTTGTCCTCAATATAATGATAACCTACTACAGACTCGGAGAAAGCATTTTTTTGACACACACTCTGGTGGGTTTTGGCGTTTGAATGTAATAACACCAACACAAATTTTTGATGTTCCGGATGTGGCCATGTTTCAACGATGTTTTTCCGGTCATGTGATTACGATGTGGTTCTTGCAGAAATACTCAATTTGGGCAATCGTAAGAATGCAAGGACGTGATCACACCCTTTATTTGTTCGAGACAATGTATGAGCGGATTTGCAAACAGGTGACAGCAAGTACTTGAACTGTTAATGTCATAACTGCAAAATATGGTTCGAAATTCCCTCTCATGTTTACAGGCCGTCTGAACTTTTTTGTTGACAAAAAATCTGAATTATTGCGCACTAGAAAGACAACATGAACCACTTGTAAAAAAAATAACCGAGTGTATAAAATCGGGACAATACACATAAAATAAGGCAATATTCATAACAAAGTAAGCAGAATGCTTCAGAAATCACTTTTTCTCGAAGTATATTCCAAGTGACCTGGAACTATATTGAGTGTGTTAATTTCCCCCTGTCGCTGCGAAGTTATTTACTTCCTAGTAACCATGGAATTTGAAGGCGGGTATGTTTGATGTCTGCAAAGGACCGATTGAAGATGGGTTGAAAATGATGCATTCATGCTTTTAAATAAGGTGCGCTTGGACGATGCTGAGAATTTAGTTTTTTCTTGCAACCAACCATAGTAATACAAGCGTCGATCAGTGTCTTTTATGATCGTTTTACACTGACAAATGTGACAAATCTCCTTCACCGGAAACCATCCCCCAATTTGCATATCACAATAAACATAACCGCTGTCACGGAGTGTCAACGTGGCCGTGTGGTCAAAACCGAAACGAATTATCGAATGCACGGTCAATATTAGCTGCAATTGGCTTTGAAATAAATGAAATATTCGCAATTTCTTCATTATTCATGCCGAGTTACTTTTTAACCAAACCACATGCGTTCAGTTTCGTTTGTCGGCATCAAACTGATATTGTTTGTGGTAATTAAATAGTACGAGAAGGCGAAGGAAGCCAAATATTTTCCATCATCTATTATTTAATTCAAATTGATAATTTCGTTTATTTTACTGAAATTATGAACTGATAAGGTGGGTGTGTTGCGATTATTATGCCTCAGACCTGGAAGTTGGAAAATCAAAGGTGCATCTAGGGCCGTGCAGTGGTGACCCCTGTCCTCTAATCTTAGTCTTACCCATTCACCATTACATGTACCAACATTCCCCCTTCTATCTCAACCATTGCTACTCCAATTTGAAGGATATTTGGTTTTGTGATCGAGCATCATGGGGAAACAATGCCTGTGTAGCTGCTGTAACATGTGTTTCTTCCCACATTTTTTCAGAGTTGTGGTACTTTTTCACTCTTTTGAGTTAGAAAATTTTGTTTAGAACTAGTTGATTTGTTACAATTTGTTGCAAAGTGCCTGCTAATACTCTCAATTGTATTGCTACATAATTTTCTTGTGAAGATTTTGTTCCTATTACTTATCAAGCAACAACCTAATGAATATTCTGTATAAAGCCACCAATCTGATGTTTGACACTTTTATCGGAGCTGTTTTGAAGGCTTATGGAACTCAAAATGTTGATTGTGGCAGGACTTTTCTATTCACCCATTAATCGATAAATTAAGTGTTATAGTTGGAAGTAAGAAGCATGAAAGGTCCAGAACTAAAACTCTAAAAAGAATGTTTTGTACTGTAACATGATTTTTGCAGATACACTTATTTGGAGGTTACCTGTCTGATAATGTTTGGAACATGTGTGGCCAGGATCTTCAAAAAGAGCCCCCCCCCCCCCCCCCCCGAAATTTTTTGTGTCAAATGGAGCTCACTTGTAATCTTTTGGGGATTGCTTTGTGTACTGCGTTCTTGAAAAAAATATGTGAGACCCTCTGGATGTGCCCTTCTGTGATCTCAAAATGTCAATAAGCCTCCTTGGGGAAAGTACATGCAATAATGGTTATGTAAGGTTGATTTGATGTGTTTTGAATGACAATGTACTTTTATGTACTTTAGATGGTTTATTGCAGTGACAGGTTACAGTTACCCTTATTTCTTCTCCAACAGATATCATGAGTGTATTGGTGTCCAAGAGTTAAACAAAGCTATTATACTTATTGATAAACCAGACAAATTTAACAATTTAATCACTATCAGATTGATGCATGGGATAAAAGGGGTTACAGTGCAAGGGGTTTGTAAATATATTTATTCAACTACAATGTATGACTTTGCAGTGCATTCTACATAGGAGAATATCATATTTTCTTTCCAAACCATTACAGTAACACACACATGTTGATATTGGGAGACACTCTTTTGTCCTTCCATACTTCTTCTGCTGGACTCCTTCAAGTTGACCTTTGTTGAACTCCCCAAATCAAAACATAAACAAAAGAAAATGTCTGCCTTCAATCAGTGAGCACTCCACTTATAACATTTGGTCTCAATCTTCATTACTTTCATGAATGAGGAAAAGATTTCTTCGAGTATGTACTTAAATGTTTATAGAATACAGCTGTTATTTTATTTTGAGGTATTTTATTGTAAAAATTTTGTTCTCTTACTTATGCCATAGCAGACATTCAGGTGGTGCTATTTACACATGGCAGCAGTTCCATGGCAAATTTCAGTTTCCACATGTTCTATGTTTCATTCCAAGCATTTTGGTATATAATTTATTGGGGTTATTCATTTTGGGCCTTTTTTAGACTTGAAAGAAAATTACATGAAATTTGACCAAAGTTAGGTTGGACGTCCCCTTAACTGAGGTATGGTTTTCTCATTTAAATTTTCCATTTTTTTATTTGTTTGCTCCATTTGTAAGAATATTTTTTTTTTCGAATTTTGTATTTAAATAATTTGTTAAAAAAGTTTGTTTTTTTACTCGTTATATATATAAAAAAATTAGTTTTTTTAATTTTAATTTTCTTTAATGTGAAAAAAATTTTTTTTTGATGAAATTAATCAATTTTTTTTCATGTTCCTTAACGTGAAAAAATGGAATTAATACGAGAAAAAAGGACGTTAAATTTAAACTTTTATTTATATAAAGAGAAAAACACTTTTAGAAAAAAAAAATGTTCACATTAAAGAAAATTAAAATTAAAAAACTTTTTATATATATATATATATATATATATATATATATATATATATATATATATATAAAGAGTAAAAAAAAAAAAACTTTTTTAATAAATTATTATTTAAATACAAAATTTAAAATATATATTATTTGCAAGAATTCATAAAACAAAAAAACAAATAATTGATCATGACAACAACACCTAAAAGATGCGAATTGAAATTGAAACGAGTCAAAACGTGTAAAAAATTCGGTTTTAAAATCTATAGATTACAACGACACGATTCCATCGAATTGAACGAGGTCGAGACGAAGGGCATAGAATGCTACTACGACAAATATAACATGCCTTTGAAATTGGATGAAGCCATGCTTGATTTGTTTTACGAGTACCAAAGCGATCTACAGAAAATCGTCATCGATAAAGATAGAGAATTTGACAAGGACGATTTGTCGATGTTCTATGGAAGTTACATATATCCAAAAATCTCATTCGAACTCGTGGACAAATCGGGTGGTGAGAGCGCGTTCACCAATGTAAAAAAAACTCAAAAAAGTAAAGATAAACATTCAACACATTTTCGAAAAAGGAGAAGAAATGAGTGTCAACATGCTAATAACGGACTTGGAAATATAAACAATAGAGAGATTGATTTTTTAGCGATGAAGAGGGAAAAACAAGTAATGAGATCTAGAGAGGTTGATCATCTCTAGATCTCATTACTTTTTTTTTTCTTTTTTTTGTTTTTGTTTTCCTTCTTCACTATTGCCCATATATTATAATAACGTTTCCTTTTTTTCTCAAATTTCAGCGTAGATTCTTCTTCTTTTTTTTTTGCGATATGTTACGTTTTTTTTTATAAGAACACATTTGTTTATCCGAATCATAATTATGAAAGAATGTTGTGCATCTCTCGGTAACACTCGCATCATTACCATTCTCTTCAGAAGGTAGTGGTGACGGTAGAAAACGTTTCATTCTTTTAAATTTCAACCATCTATCCTGATCTTTATTTAACTCTTTTATCAGTTCTTTCCTAAGATATCCATCGTTAGCGTCTAATCATTTTTCCACATCTTTTTCGCACTCTATCTCGCAATATTCATCATTATCGTCTAATTGTTTTTCCACCTTTTTATCCATTTTTATATATTATTTTATACTTTCTATGATTTATATTTTATATAATTATATAATTTTTACATTATAATAACATACTCAAAATCGGTATATTCTTAAATGGCGAATTCTCACCAAACAACAAACCCTTGCCGAGTCGCTCAACGTTCCGACCAATCTTTAGATAGAGACCGTTTCCACTCAAAGAGTTGGCACCTCTAACGGGTTCTAGATACAATCCTTTACCGCTGTCATCTATGTGGACGCGACACACGGCTCCTCCCTTCTTCAAAAACAGTCTGCTGCCACCCATTAATTTCTCAACTGCCGAACTCGCGAGTCCCAAGAGAGCTCCAACGCCGAGAGTATTTCCGAGAAAGGGTAATGCTTTTGCGGCAAAGGGTAATGGTTTTGCAGCGATTCCTGCTAATAGCGGTAGGAAACTGCCTTTCATTCTCAAATTGTACCTCAATTGAGCGGGACTCAATCTCACCGTCAACCCTCTTCCATCACGAATCGCTTTCTCCATCCATTTGCTTTGACTTCTGGTCCAGGCGATCGAATCCTGACTCGTCAGGTCTTTGTGAGTGAATTTGAATCTCACCGCCTTGCCTCGAGTTGTTAATGCTCTCTTAAGTTTCTTCCTCTGTCCTGCGGATATGTTCACGTTTTTAACCACGTATTGTGTCATAATTCTTTTTTTTTAAATATATTTTCTTCAATTGTTTTTTCCTGTTTTAATGATAATTATATATATTAAATAATTTTTGTAAAATTAATATTGCATTATTTTATTTTCTTATTTACATATATACACACAATATTTATTTTTTTTTTTTGCTTTTATATTTCTCTTATGTGAAATCGTATCGTCACCCTCTCTCCGCGAAGATCTAACAGTTCACCATTTTGATCCGTCAATGTGGTTTTGAGACTATACAATGTGTCTAAAAACCATCTTATAACCCAGCGACACGTTTGGAAAGAAGGAATAGATCGTCGGTTGAGCGCTACCATTCACGTAGCTTCCAGCAATCACATCCACGTTCACCAGAATGCTATTGACTGCGAGAATGTCAACCGTAGTTTCAGATGCCGCATGGCCTTGATACATCTTTTGATCAAATCCCAGCATCTTGCCTATAGAATCGTCTGTATTGAAATCCACTTGAAAATTATCTTCCAAATCCAACATTGTCTGTAAGGTATTAGGATTGGGAGCGAGTCTGACCTTGTTGCTTCCCTTTCCATCTGTCTTCATTCGCGTTTGAATGTAATTGTTCAAATCGTCTATGTCATAACTTCCTTTGGGAATTCGAATCTCCAACCAATCCACTCCGTCGGAATACTTAAACGAGTTATTCTTTTTGGTGACGTTGGGAAAGGAATAATAAGTCTCCAGATTCACCAACGCCATCTCATATCTTTTCTCTCTATTCAATTCGATGGAAGGTTCGAATTTCGTTGCAAATCAAGTCGAATCGCCACTCACCACGATTTGAATGGATTGTTTTGCAGCCGTATTCCCGACTATCCGTTCTAACAATTCTCCTTGATCGAACATTATATTTAATTTTATTTTTATTTTTACAAAACTAATTATTTGAAGATTTATTATTTTCTAATTTTTTTTATTTTCACACTCTATCTTATTATCATCAGAAACATAAAACTTGTCAAATCCGCACCGATATTTTCTGCGATTAAATTCGCTAGTCAAATCGATCACGACGAAATTGTAAAGTCCTCCATCCCAAACCCTCTTAAAGAATCTCCTGAATTCCGCCGCGCCCATGTCGTTTGCTACGTGATCGCTGTAGATGTGATTGCGATTCTTGAGATCTTGGTAAAAGAGACATAGAAAAATAGCGTTCTCCCTTATCGTCTGTCTGGGCAATCGAAAATAATTTTTTGTGACAGGTAGAAACAGTCCACGTTGCTGTGACGACCCCTAACGTAATACGATTCGCATCGGTTCTGTCTCTCCAAAAGCAGATCGTCGAAAATCATGAGATTCTTATCTTCCGATTTTAATTCTCTAGGATCCGGAACGTTACTAGCGTTCTCATAAAATCGACACTCGACATTCGAAGATGCATTTCTCTTCATCAATTCCATCGCCGCACCGTCCAACATGGTCAAAAGAGAAGCTTCACTTTTGTCGAATTCCTCCCTACTGTCAAAGATTCTGGCTATAACATCCTTAGGCAATCTACGATCCATGCATTCTCGAAGCAATCTGTATTCGGGTTGAAACAAGCTATTGCCAAACACGAACAATCTGTCATAATCCAACCAGTCGGGTCGGGACAACAGATTCATCAACAGATTGGTCTTTCCACAATTCGATTTTCCCACTATCAAGCCTCTTATGCTTTTGGAAAAGAACTCATTATTCGATCTCTTAGTCGTGGCGTCGTTCCAAGACATATCTTTAATGTTCATCTTTGTTTATTTTTTGTTGTTGTTATTTTAGATTTTTTCAAACACAATTTTATGTTTTATCAAACTCAGTTTTAATATTATTATTTATTTATATTACACCATTGCGAGTTCTCTTCAATCCAGATCTACTCGTCATTCTGGCTAAATCTTGTATGGGTACCACAGCATCCTTAAAATCTTTCCAACTTTTTGGCGTTCGCTCTAACGTAGCTCGCTTCGCCGGTGGACTGATCAACTTGTCGATCAACACGTCGGCTGCCCTCTTGCCAGCCACAGAAGCTATCCTACCACTGGCTTCGGAAGCAGCTTTCTTAACAGCATCCAAAGCCGTCTTCTTACCAACGTCAAACGCGGTCAATGCGAGTTTTCTACCTGCATCACTTGTGAACGCTCGCATTATAGAATCGACAATGCCAGAACCGCCTTGGACGTAAGTTCTAACGTATCCCCTGTTCTTTATCACCAACATATTTTATTTTATAATATATATTTTGTTTTCACTGGTAAATCGTTTGTTGTTTAAATACTTTTATTTTTCTAGTGTAAAATTTACTATTTTTATTTTATATATTTTGTTTGTTTGTTTCTCTCTTATTATATACATCAATCCTTCAATTCGTTCATCAGCCTTTTATAACGATTTTTATTCAAAACCTTCTGTCTTAACAATTCGTCACATATAGTAACTATTTCATTATCTAATCCTGTGTTACCAGCACGTCTACTTGCCATCAACAAACTCAATCTCTGAGACAGAGCATCAGAATCGATCGGAAGAAAAGTGGTTTTCACCCCTTTACCAGTCACCGATTCGACGAACTTCTTATTCATATCCCATCTGGGTTTCACCACTTTCGTCCACTTGTAACCTCTGTTGGCTTTGGGTCTCATCTCTCTGGCATCGTTATTTTTCTTCATGACGTGGGTCTGAACCAGAATGTCATCATAATTGTCGAAATCCTGTTCCGTGTAATCTCCAGGCTTGTCGAAAAGGAGCAATTTGCACAGTCCATCAGTTATTTTATACTTATTCGAACCGACAATTAAATCTTCATCATCCATTTCCACTTCTGTGTTGCCCACAAAAGTTCTACCGTCCGAATCCTTATAAATTCCGTACAACAGATCTCTCTTACCACCATCCTCGGACGACGCAACGCTATCAGTGGTGATAGTTGAAGCTGTATCGTCAGTCTCACTCACATCGGTTTCGATTCTCATGGGAACGTAATCCGGTGTAGACTGAAAGGAAAACTGTTTTGTAAAACTACCGAGCAACGAACCCATTCTCAAAGAACTCTCTTTTATGGGTCTCAATTCTTCAACTATCTCCTTAAATATTTTTGTGGCTTCGCGTCTGAGTTCAATCTCTCCAAGACGTCTGCTTCTATCAGCCGATTGAATACTCTTTTTGGCACGTTCATATTCATTTAAAAGCTGATCTCGACGTTTAGCATCCATCTGTAAAAACATTTTTTTCGTTTTTTAAATTATTAATATTTCCTTTGAGTATGCTAATGTGAGTTACTTATTATTTTCAAAATTAAATGTATAATTATTTTTATGTTTTAAGTAAATAAAAATCTTCTGTCTTTAATATAATAACTAAAAAACCAGTTGAGGAAAAACATTTTACATGATAAAACCTCTATAAATGCGTTTTGCCTCTGAACGCGTTAAAAATAGCATCACAGATTATTCACTCAGTGACGAACTGGAGAACTTGAAAAAGTTTGAAGTTTTAGTGTACAAGAAACCAGTTTCTGATTTAACGCGTTTGAGAATAATTACATCCATTAAAAGGATTCATTCATATCTCAGATTATTCACTCAGTGACAAACTGGAGAACTTTGAAAAAGTGTGAAAGTTTTAGTGTATAAGAAATCGGTTTCTGATTTAACGCATTTGAGAATAATTACATCCGTTAAAAGGGTTCATTCATATCTCCGAACATTATTATGAATATATTAAAAATTATTTACCACTTAAACCTAATTAAGTGGAAAATGCACTTTTATTATCTATTATTAAAACTATCCATTAAACGAAAAAACCTTCATTCACACCAGAATAAAAACATGAGTGTCAGTTTACCTATTAAAATTCACCCAAGTGAAAAAAGGTTTTATAATAGAATTTTTATTTGAATGAAACAATTCTACGAACTATTTTTATTTGAATGAAACAATTCTATAAAGTGTTTTATTAAAATTTATTTCACAAAATTCCTGATTTTATAAACTCAATTTTTTTTTCAATGTAAACGAAAAACCTTCATTCATACCAAAACAAAACATGAATGTCTGTTTTAACAGATTCAATTTTTATACTCGGCTCTTTGAACAAAAACCTTCATTCACACCAGAACAAAAACATGAGTGTCAGTTTTACCTGTTAAAATTCATCTGTCATCCGTTGAACGATTTCCTTTCATTCACACCGAAACAAACATAAATGTCTATTTTTACAGATTCAATTTTTTATAATCGACTCTTTGAACGAAAACCTTTTATTCAGAAACTCAAGAGATGAATCGGCAAATCGTTTTTCACCGATCAAATCGCACACTATACCGTCCCAAACACGATCGGGAACGTGGCAGTGGTTTGACTATTCGGTATCACCTTTTTTCCATGTACCGTACAGAGGTCGATTTTCTGATCTAGAATCGGCAAATGGGTTTCCCCGATCGGATCGCACTTTAACTGTTCAAATACCCGTTGGTGAACGTATACCTACTTATACCTACTTAGGTGATGCCGAATCGGCAAACCACTTTTTGATGCTGATACAGAATCGGCAAAACGTTTTTTGCTCGCGTTCACCAACGATAGATCGATGGTCAAATCTGCGATGGGAACGTAGAGAACAAATTTTTAATTATATTTTCTTAAAATTTCATACATTTTTTTCACTCTTGAGCGACGGGTCGAATGTACGCGTTCGCCAACGGGTATTTGAACGTTAAAAGTGCGATCTAAAACAATGGCCGATTCTGTATCACCATAAAAAACGACATTTTGTGTACTTGTACACGATTTTAACACTGAATCCTATGGAGGTGTACATTCATGTACGTGTACATGTACAAAATCGTGTACAAGTGATACGGAATCGGCCTTTTCTACCTACTGATGACCATTCAAAATTCCATACATTGCACCAGACATGGATGGTTCTCCTAAATACCAGAACCCACCAGAACCGCAGAGAACCCCCCAGAACCCCCCTCTAAATTACATTTGTGCAGTGTTTTACGATGAAATATGTTTATTTTATGTAACAATCGTTACAGGAAAGGGGAATATAAGTAAATGCATTCTTATAGTTGCTTTTGTCTAGGCGGTTCTGGGGGGTTCTGGTATTTAGTATTTTTCTCCTAAATACCAGTACCTCTCAGATTTCCCCTAGAATCTCCTCTAAGTTACATTTACACATTGTTTTTGAATTAAAGATTCCATTTCCAGACTGTTTTAACGTTCTGTGGAAAATTAAAACATGATTTATTATCAAATTCGCTCTCATTTCAGCTGAACAACGAAATTTAAAATTTCGTCAGGGGAGTTAATTCGGAATTTTAGCCTTCATCAAAAAGATGACATAAAATAAAAGCATTGAGGTCCGGAGGATATGGCTTATCTGAATGAATTAAAAGTTCAACACGCCGAGGGCGCACAGGGACAATGTGGGATTAAAATCCTTTGCGACCCCAAAAAAGCTTATCGGTTCAGCATTTACATCGCATTTGAATGAACAATAATTTAAATATTCCAAAAAGGTTGATTTGTTTTACAGACAATTTAAATAGTATATAATAGTATAAATTTCCTAGGAGTTATGAATTGTTTTATATATTTTAAAATTTCACCCTAAGCTTTTCGGACATCGCCAACAGTAGTCCTAATGCTCTACAGTACTAATGGAAATAAGTTGCAGAAAAACTGAAAATTTTCTCTTGTGTTTTCTCTTTATTTGTAGATATTATAAGTTATCTCCGTCAACGTGTACGGTATATGGAGATTTTAAAAAAACCGAGACATCCAGGTATTATATCTCCATATGCCATACATATTGAAGGACATAACGTTTTTGTCATGTTTGGAACACATTAGAAACAAGGTGGAGAAAATTGGATCAAATTTGTGATTGAGAAAAAAATCATTTTAAATGAAAAAGTCACGGTAAAAAATTGGCGAATTTTGTGTTTTGGGGTCATTAGTGAGGTGTCGTAAGTGAATGAGTTCCATTATCCAATTTATCGGACAGGTTCAAACAACCTCTAAAAATCGCCGACGTGTGACTTGTTTAAACATACATCAGATTATCACCGATTGGTGTCTGTTCAGCAGCAAGGCTTCATCAAGCACCAATCAAATGCCGACACAGACCATGTATGAATTTAGATACTAAAAAAAACTGAAAATGGAATATTTTCCCCGAGAGCGGCGTGCAAATGTCATTTAGAGGGTGGGTTTAGCGAATTCTGTGCGGTTCTGGGGGGTTCTGGTATTTAGGAGAAAAATACTTAATACCAGAACCCCCCAGAACTGCCTAAACAAAGGCAACTATAAGAATGAATTTACTTCTGTTCTTCTTTCCAGTAACGATTATTACATAAAATAAACATATTTCATCGTAAAACACTGCGCAAATGTAATTTAGAGGGGGGTTCTGGGGGGGGGGGGGGGGTGTTCTGTGCGGTTCTGTGAGGTTCTGGTGGGTTCTGGTATTTAGGAGGACCCGACATGGATGCTTGTACCATCCATTCCATTCTGGGATTCTTGGAATGACCAGGAGCATTGAAACCTGTATAAAGACGTCTGAAAAATTTCACCAAGTTAGGTGGAATCTCATATTCACCATTCGCCATTGTGGCTGCACTGAGAGGACTTGGTAATGGGTTAGACTTCATCTTTAAGTCAGTCGATCTTAACATAGCAGTGCATTCACGAAGAGAAGAATTTTCCGGGAGTGAATGCTGTTTGGCCGCTTCAGAGTCCCCGACTGATTCGGTTTCTAGACGTTTCGTAGAAAAACCATTTCGTAGACAAGACGTTTCATAGACAAGTCATTTCGAAGAATGACCATTTCGTAGACATGTACTGGTTGTTTCGTAGAAAAACAATGGACATTTCACAGAATATTTTATTTCAATTTAGTTGTTTGTGTCTCCGCCCATTCCTTCAGTGTTTGTTGCTTTGGAGCAACGCCATATTCATCAAGTCTGATAATTAATTGTGAGTACGGTAATTATTAAACGACATTGTGTATACAGTGTGACGAAATGCCCTCCATGGAACCCATAGGGTTAATTTACTTGGGCCTGGGAGTCTTGACTCTCTAGGTGTTAACAAAAATGGACAAGTCCCATTCGGTAATAATTCTCTGAAGATTTTATGGATAAATATGAAAATTGTTCCCATGCACTTGTTAAAGGCATAGCTACTCTACAATGCATTTTCAAAATATTCAGAATCTCTAAGTACTGTTATGTGATAGTGCATTCGTGTAATACACTAAGTTCTCACACTCCTGCAGTGAACACAACATGTTGGCTGACCTGTACTAACCTCATCAAAAACCTTTTGACAGAAATTTGCACTGTTTTCTAACCTCCCCCAACCTCGACTCTACTTTCAGAGGTAGGAACTTGGTAAACAGCACATACAATAATAAAATAAGGGCACCTTGTGCCGTATTACTGACCCTGGGAAAAAAACAAGGATAAGCTTTATTATTCTTAACAGACGGCATGCCAACGTCATTTTAGTGTGAGAATTCATACTGTTAGCACAGGATGCTGACCAACTCATCCATTTCCATAGTAGCTTCTGCAAACCGTCTTTTACAAATGCTGAAGTAATTATGTCCACAACTATGATGATACTTCACTTCCTTCGTAATCATATTGAATTTTTGAAAACATATGATTACCTGATGGAAGTAAATATATATATATCACTTAACCTGGTACCTGCAGGCACTTGTAATGGGGAGGGGGAGGTTGTCAGTTATGCACGACACAAAAATTGTTATAAGTCAGTCAAGAGTTTTTGGATATTAGGGTAATTGCTGCAGTGTTCAGGTACAGACCACACAATACCTCAAAAGTTGGTACCACTTTTCATGAATCTGGAGTAATTTTACGAACGTGATCAGTAATTGTGCATGCAGGCTTCATTCAAGTCCGGTAAACTAAGACTGATACCATGTTTTCATAATCAGTGATGCATATTACATGGAGTTTTAGCTCATTATGATGGCAGAAAAACACATTACAGGAGTGATAAACTGATAAAATTTACTCATCCCATCCCAAGCGGTTTATCCAAAAATAGGGGGGGGGGGGGGTATGTAAATGACAAAATGACAACTGTGTGTGCTAAACATGTCATTGTATCAACAGAATTGGTATATTTGGTTCCTAAATTGTTTCCTGCATTTTTGGGTATATAATTCATTCAGATCCATGCAACCACACTCACGTAATCATCCAATGAACGGGTTACTTTCAGTGAATCGTCATCCATGTTTTGTTCAAAGTAGTCGATTGTCATCCCAGCATGACACTGCATATCGAATACTCGATAATTTTCAATCACAATGGCCACTTAATGCCTTTATGCTGCAAAATAACAGTGAAATTGGCTCTTTGTTATTTTTTGAGAACTGATAAATGCCTAAAATTGATTTTCAGGGAATTGCAATAAAAAAGAGCCCTGAAATATGGAAATACATGATTTTCTGAAAACTGGACTGGGTATTTCCTGATCTGTTAGGTGATGACGTTTCTAAAACTAATTACAAACCTCTTAGCCACAAAAAATCGCCAAAAGTGGCCCCGGCTCTCAGACTAACAAAGATATCGCATGAAGTAGGGACAAGGAATTAGCCTTGCTCATTAGCTTAACATGACATAGTCAAGATAAGCTATTGCCATCACGCGCGCGGAAGTCTGTTAGTCTGTGAGTCTGTTAGTCTGTGAGTATGTGAGTCTGTGACGTCTGTTCACATTTTCCTTTAGCACGGGCTACACCCCGCAGTTCTTGTCTGATCGTCACGAAATTTCATATGCAGGTTTGGGATCATGTCTAGATGAGAACGTCCCGTTTTGGTCGCGATCGGGCAACCGGTATGACTGCCCGAGCCCAAAACCCAAAAACCATTAGCACAGTCTACAGGTCGTATTTATGAAGGGATTTCATTGCCTCTGTATAATGACTAGATGAGAACGTCCCCTTTTGGGCATGATCTATCAACCGTGATGGCTGCCCAAGCCCAAAACCCAAAAACTTTAGCACAGTCTGCAGGTCATGTTTAATGGGGAGGGATTTCATTGTAACTTGGTAGGATGACTCCTTATGATGTCTAGATGAGAATTTCCCCATTTGGGCATGACCTGCCAACCGTGACGACTGCCCGAGCCCAAAACCCGAAAACCTTTAGCACAGTCTACAGGTCCTATTTATTGAGGAATTTCATTGTAACTTGGTGGGTTGACTTCACACAATGTCTAGATGAGAAAGTCCCCTTTTGGACGTGATTGGGCAACTGTGACGGCTACAGGGGCCCGAAGCCCGAAAACTTTTAGCACAGTCTAGAGGTCATATTTATGAAGAAATTTCATTGTAACTTGGTAGGATGACTCCAAATAATGTCTAGATGAGAACGTCCCATTTTGATCGCGATCATGCAGCCTTGATGGGTGCCCGAGCCCAAAAACCTTTAGCATAGGCAAAAGGTCATATTTATGGAAGGATTTCGTTGTAACCTGTTAGGTTGACTCCATGTCATGCCTAGATGGTGACATCCCCTTTTGGTCGTGATTGGTCAGTTGTGGTGGCTACAAGGGCCCGAAGCCCGAAAACCTTGAGCACAGTCTACAGGTCATATTTATGAAGGGATTTCATTGTAACTTCTTAGGGTCACTCCAGATGATGCCCAGATGAGATTGCCCCCTATGGTTGCGATCATTCAGCCATGATGGCTGCCCGAGCCCGGAAAATTTCTAGCACAGTCTACAGGCCATATTTATGAAGGGATTTTATTGTAACTTGGTAGGTTAACTTCATATAATGTCTAGATGAGAACATCCCCTTTTGGACATGATTGGGCAACTGTGACGGCTAAAGGTGCCCGAAGCCCGAAAACCTTTAGCACAGTCTACAGGTCATATTTATGAGGGGATTTCATTGTACCTTGGTAGGATGACTCCAAATAATGTCCAGATGAGAACGTCCCATTTTGATCGCGATCATTCAGCCTTGATGGGTGCCCGAGCCCAAAAACCTTTAGCATAGGCAAAAGGTCATATTTATGGAAGGATTTCATTGTAACCTATTAGGTTGACTCCATATAATGCCTAGATGATGACATCCCCTTTTGGTCGTGATTGGTCAGCTGTGATGGCTACAAGTGCCCGAAGCCCAAAGACTGTGAGCACAGACTACATGTCATATTTATGAAGGGATTTCATTGTAACTTCGTAGAGTCACTCCAGATGATGCCCAGCTGAGATTGTCCCCTTTGGTTGCGATCATTCAACCATGATGGCTGCCCGAGCCCGAAAACCTTAAGCACAGTCTACAGGTCATATTTATGAAGGGATTTCATTGTAACTTGGTAGGTTGACTTCATATAATGTCTAGATGAGAACGTCCCCTTTTGGACATGATTGGACAACTTTGACGGCTAAAGGTGCCCGAAGCCCGAAAACCTTTAGCACAGTCTATAGGTCATAATGATGAAGGGATTTCATTGTAACTTGGTAGGATGACTCCAAATAATGTCTAGATGAGAACGTCCCATTTTGATCGCGATCATTCAGCCTTGATGGGTGCCCGAGCCCAAAAACCTTTAGCATAGGTAAAAGGTCATATTTATGAAAGGATTTCATTGTAACCTATTAGGTTGACTCCATATAATGCCTAGATGATGACATCCCCTTTTGGTGGTGATTGGTCAGCTGTGATGGCTACAAGTGCCCGAAGCCCGAAACCCGTGAGCACTGACTACAGGTCATATTTATGAAGGGATTTCATTGTAACTTCGTAGGATCACTCCAGATGATGCTCAGATGAGATTGTCCCCTTTGGTTGCGATCATTCAACCATGATGGCTGCCTGAGCCCGAAAACCTTAAGCACAGTCTACAGGTCATATTTATGAAGGGATTTCATTGTAACTTGGTAGGTTGACTTCATATAATGTCTAGATGAGAACGTCCCCTTTTGGACATGATTGGACAACTTTGACGGCTAAAGGTGCCCGAAGCCCGAAAACCTTTAGCACAGTCTACAGGTCATATTTATGAGGGGATTTCATTGTACCTTGGTAGGATGACTCCAAATAATGTCTAGATGAGAACGTCCCATTTTGATCGCGATCATTCAGCCTTGATGGGTGTCCGAGCCCAAAAACCTTTAGCATAGGTAAAAGATCATATTTATGGAAGGATTTCATTGTAACCTATTAGGTTGACTCCATATAATGCCTAGATGATGACATCCCCTTTTGGTCGTGATTGGTCAGCTGTGATGGCTACAAGTGCCCGAAGCCCAAAGACTGTGAGCACAGACTACAGGTCATATTTATGAAGGGATTTCATTGTAACTTCGTAGAATCACTCCAGATGATGCCCAGCTGAGATTGTCCCCTTTGGTTGCGATCATTCAACCATGATGGCTGCCCGAGCCCGAAAACCTTAAGCACAGTCTACAGGTCATATTTATGAAGGGATTTCATTGTAACTTGGTAGGTTGACTTCATATAATGTCTAGATGAGAACGTCCCCTTTTGGACATGATTGGACAACTTTGACGGCTAAAGGTGCCCGAAGCCCGAAAACCTTTAGCACAGTCTACAGGTCATAATGATGAAGGGATTTCATTGTAACTTGATAGGATGACTCCAAATAATGTCTAGATGAGAACGTCCCATTTTGATCGCGATCATTCAGCCTTGATGGGTGCCCGAGCCCAAAAACCTTTAGCACAGGTAAAAGGTCATATTTATGAAAGGATTTCATTGTAACCTATTAGGTTGACTCCATATAATGCCTAGATGATGACATCCCCTTTTGGTGGTGATTGGTCAGCTGTGATGGCTACAAGTGCCCGAAGCCCGAAAACCGTGAGCACTGTCTACAGGTCATATTTATGAAGGGATTTCATTGTAACTTCGTAGGATCACTCCAGATGATGCTCAGATGAGATTGTCCCCTTTGGTTGCGATCATTCAACCATGATGGCTGCCCGAGCCCGAAAACCTTAAGCACAGTCTACAGGTCATATTTATGAAGGGATTTCATTGTAACTTGGTAGCTTGACTTCATATAATGTCTAGATGAGAACGTCCCCTTTTGGACATGATTGGGCAACTCTGACGGCTAAAGGTGCCCGAAGACCGAAAACATTTAGAACAGTCTACAGGTCATATTTATGAAGGGATTTCATTGTAACTTGGTAGGATGACTCCAAATAATGTCTAGATGAGAACGTCCAATTTTGCTTGTGATCATTCAGCCTTGATGGGTGCCTGAGCCCAAAAACCTTTAGCATAGGCAAAAGGTTATATTTATAGAAGGATTTCATTGTAACCTGTTAGGTTGACTCCATATAATGCCTAGATGATAACATCCCCTTTTGGTCGTGATTGGTCAACTGTGATGGCTACAGGTGCCCGAAGCCCCAAAACCTTGAGCACAGTCTACAGGTCATATTTATGAAGGGATTTCATTGTAACTTCGCAGAATCACTCCAGATGATGCCCAGATGAAATTGTCCCCTTTGGTTGCGATCATTCAACCATGATGGCTGCCCGAGCCCAAAGCCCGAAAACCTTTAGCACAGTCTACAGGTCATATTTATGAAGGGATTTCATTGTAACTTGGTAGGTTGACTTCATATAATGTCTAGATGAGAACGTCCCCTTTTGGACACGATTGGGCAACTGTGACGGCTTCAGGGGCCCAAAGCCCGAAAACCTTTAGAACAGTCTACAGGTCATAATTATGAAGGGATTTCATTGTAGCTTGGTAGGATGACTCGAAATAGTGTCCAGATGAGAACGTCCCCTATTTGTCACGATCATTCAGCCTTGATGGCTGCCCGAGCCCAAAAACCTTTAGCATGTCTGTAGGTCGTATTTATGGAAGGATTTCTTTGTAACTTGTTAGGTTGACTCCATATAATGCCTAGTTGATGACATCCCCTTTTGGTCGTGGTTGGTCAGCTGTAATGGCTACAGGTGCCTGAAGCCCGAAAATCTTGAGCACAGTCTACAGGTCATATTTATGAAGCGATTTCATTGTAACTTCAAAGGATCACTCCAGATGATGTCCAGATGAGAGTGTCCCCTTTTGGTTGCGATCATTCAACCATGATGGTTGCCCAAGCCTAAAGCCCGAAAACCTCTAGCACAGTCTTCAGAGCATATTTATGAAGGGATTTCATTGTAACTTGGTAGGTTGACTTCATGTAATGTCTAGATGAGAACAGCCCCTTTTGGACACCATTAGGCAACTGTGTTGGCTACAGGCGCCCAAAGCCCGAAAATCTTTAGCACAGTCTACAGGTGATATTTATGAAGGGATTTCATTGTACCTTGGTAGGATGACTCTAAATAATGTCTAGATGGGAACGTCCCCTTTTGGTCATGATCATTCAGCCTTGATGGCTGCCCGAACCCAAAACCTTTAGCATAGTCTATTGGTCATATTTATGGAAGGACTTCATTGTAACCCGAAAGTTTGACTCCATATAATGCCTAGATGATGACATCCCCTTTTGGTCGTGATTGGTCAACGGCCCGAAGCCCCAAAACCTTGAGCACAGTCTACAGGTCATATTTATGAAGGGATTTCATTGTAACTTTGTAAGATCACTCCACATGATGCCCAGATGTGAATGTCCCCTTTTGGTTGCGATCATTCAACCATGATGGCTGCCAGAGCCCAAAGCCCAAAAACCTTTAGCACAGTCGACAGGTCATATTTATTAAGGGATTTCATTGTAACTTGGTAGGTTGACTTCATATAATGTCTAGATGAGAACGTCCCCTTTGGACGAAATTGGGAAACTGGCGGTTACAGGGGCCCGAAGCCCGAAAACCTTTAGCACAGTCTACAGGCCATATTTATGAAGGGATTTTAATGTAACTTGATAGGATGACTCGTTTTGGAATAATTTCACTGTAACATGGTAACTTTTGTTGACATACGTTAACTGTGAGGGCCACATACATTAACTGTGAGGTCATATTAACCCACTCCTCAGCTCTTTAGTACAGAGTACACCTCATAATATTTTTATTATAAACATAGCATACAGGGAACAGAAATGAACATATTCCCAATTATCACAGTTCTTGTCTTATTTCATAATCCTTTCATAAACATTGAACATTATCCTTTTCATCAAACACAACACACACGTTAAGCTACAGTGTCATTGACACTTTCATTTTAAGAGCCCCTATTACTCTTCCAAGGAGACTAGACGTAATACTTACTAACTGAGGTGGAGGTATTCATGAATTTGAACAACCTGCCAATGTGCGGTATGTGACGACGAGCCTAGAAGCAATGTGGTGTTAGAACACGTTGGCAGGTTGTTCAAATTCATGAATACCGACAGCGAGGTTAGTAACTTACTTACATGCCAATTCACAGAACGCACAGACCCAAATATGGTAAGTGAGTACAGGTATTCAAGTGACGTCACTTGAACACCTTGTCTATTGTTCCATCAGATATTTCACATCTCTTACCAACCCGGAGAAGACAAATGAATTGGGGTGCAATACAGATTGCCATAGAAGTGGACTTTAATCAGAGGTCACAAAGAAAACAGATAAACTTGTAGCCTGAAGTGCTCACATTGAACAGAATCTGATATAAACAGAGGCCAAGAATGAATCTGCATTACGCAATCAATGTCCACACAATCCTTGAGCCTCTCAGGAGTGACTAAAAAATGTGGATTAATCTTAGTTACACCTTTAGAGGGTACTTAATAAAAAATTTCTAATTCTTCAGCTGCATGGCCAATTCCAGATCCCATAGGGAGCCCAAATATTAACCAAGTACTCGATTTGAACAAAATTTCATCTCACCCACCTAAACATGTTGTAGTCCTTCATTGAATAATTGTGAAAAACAACTGATTACTGACTGTGAACAACATTCCCCTTGCCTGGTTTTTTACCTATCCAGAACAGCTGTTCTTTTCGGTGTGATGTTTGCAGGTTTTCCGATCTCTGAGGCAGAACACGAATTCCAATGTTGATTTTAATTTTGACACAACAAATTGTTGCCTTAGAACTCTAGACAGGGGGGTTTCCTCGCAGTAGCTTTCATGTTGGATTCCATGTAATCTGGTCTATCTTCAACAGACTGCCTGCCGCAACCACACACTTCGAGTTTTTTTTTATTGCAAACAAAATAAGCCAAGCATCGATTTTCCATTTTTACGTTGCTCATAGCGCTTACGTCGCGTCCTGTGCAGACACCTTGATACTCTAATTTAGACCTGTTTTACCCATGTTGTGCAAAAATGTTAAATCAATTTTAATTCGCATATCTGTCTGTCTGTCTGTCTGTCTGTCTGTCTCACCACCTAGAGATGTTGTATACCAAATATGAAAGCATCCTAACTGTTGGTTCTGAAGAGTATTTTTTAAAAATTGCACTAAGTTAAAATTCGGGCTACCATAGGGAGTCCAAATATTAACCCAGTGATTCGATTTGAACAAATGTGAATCTGACACCCTTAGAGATGTTGTATGCCAAATATGAAAGGATTCTGACTAGTGAATCTGAAGGATATTTTAAAGAAATTCCCTCATATTGCACTAACTTAAACTTTGGGCTCCCATAGGGTTCCCAAATAAATATTAATCCAGGCACTCGATTGGAATAAACTTGAATTTGTCCTCCCTAGAGATGTTATATACCAAACATGAAAGAGTTTGAACTGCTAGATCTGAAGATGAAGATTTTTGAAGAAATTCCCTCATATTTCAGTACTGTTAAAATATGGGCTCACATAGGAGCTCAAACATTCACCTAGAAACTCGATACCAAATATCACAAGATTCTGACTGGTGAGTCTGAAGAAGATTTTCAAAGATTATTCCTCATATTGCACTAAGCTAAAATCCAGGCTCCCTTAGTGAGCCTAATTATCAACTGATGGACTTGAGTTGAAGAAACTGAATCTAACCCCTGACAGGACTCTGTATGCCATATATTAAAAGATTCTGACTGGTGTTTCTGGAGAAGAAGAGTTTTAAAGATCTTTCCTGATACTGGACTAAGTTAAAATTTGGGCTCCTATGGGGAGCCTAAATATTAACTCAGAGATTTGGTTTAAACACAATGAGATTTAACCTTCCTAAGGATGCTGTGCACCAAAATATCAAAAGAGTCTGACTACAGTGAATCTGAAGAAGATTTTTAAAGATTATTCCCCATACTGCACTAAGTTAAAATTTTGGACCCCATAGGGAGCCCAAATATTAAGTGAGGGACTTGTTTTGAACAAACTTGAACCTGACAACCTTAAGGACACTGTATACTCAATATCAATAGATTCTGAGTAGTGGATCTGAAAAAAGAAGATTTTCAAAGATTATTCCCAATAGTGCATCAAGTTAAAATTCAGGCTCCCATAGAGAGCCTAATTATTAACTGATAGGCTTGATTTGAACACACTTGATACTGACCCCTGTAAGAATTCTGTATATCACATATATCAAGATTATGACCAGTGGTTCTCGAGAAAAGTTTTTAAACTTCCTCATATTGGACTAAGTAATAATTTGGGCTCTAATAGGGAGCCCATATATTTACCCAGGGACTTTGTTTGAACAAACTTAGACATGGGCATGTTTTGCCTAAATCAAGTACTTCTGACACAATAATATCGCATACCAAATTTGGTTCAAATCAGACCATCGGTTCAGAAAATAGAAATTTGGTGTGGGGCCAAAAATCTTGCCCCTCCCATAACAAAGGCACATATTGCTCCATGAACTTCATTTGAGCAAATTTGATTCTACACCTCAAAAGGAAGCTCTACACCAAATATCAAGTCATTGTACCCACTGCTTCATGAGCAGAAGATTTTTTTTTAAATTTCAGAGTATTTCCCAACTCCCTCCCTATGGAGTGTGGAAACTTTATTTGAAGAAACTTGAATTTACATATGATAAGGAACAGGTATATCAAATTTGGTTTCAGTCAGGTGAGCTAAAAATGTAGATATTTTTATTAAATCTGATACAGATTTAAAGGTGCATTCAGACTGTTAAAATGAACATTGACACAGGTAAGTCAAAATGCATCAAAACAAAAGGCTAAAGAGTAACATTAGTTAAGAAACATGTCATGGATGAAGATATCGAGGAAATGCTAGCTGCAGGGATAATACTAAAGAATTTGTTAATTTTTAGTTTTATTTAACTTCCTATTATACAAAAAAAAATTGATTTGAATTTAAAAAATTAAAGAAGTTAAAAAAAAATTATTTTGTAAAACGAAAATTATTTTGTTAAATGAAAATTATTTTTGTAGAGGAAAATTATTTTTATTACAAAAAAAAAATGACTCATGAAAGAAAAATTAATTCTCGGGGAAAAAAGAAGAAAATTGGGAGGACGAATTGTTTAAGAAAGAGGAGATATTTCTCACAGTAAAAAATATGAAGAGATAATGCATAAATTATAGAGGATAAAAATATAAAAAAAATTCTGTAAAAAAAATAATATTTATACTTTATGAATAGAACACAAGACAGAAGTTGATTTTAATTTCTTTAATTAAATGCACAAATTTTGCCTTTGTGGGCAGGCTCACCTACACAGTCATCATTCAAGAGGTTTCACCGGAGCCCCAATGTACATTTGTATCTGGAAAACAGAACTTGCAGAGAACACATGGTACACCCAAGTGACAGGTGTAACCTCTGGAATGCATTGCTTATGTTTGATATGGCACACCCAATGTGTAGCCCTGTTACCTATTTGTTCATAATGTTTTGCAAAGCAGATAGTACATTGTATAACCCAGACTCGTATATAATATACACTTATTGTAACAAGTCCTGTGAGCTGTATACAGGTCGACAACCCAGACTTGCTCAATATTATTCCTGCAAGGCTCGATGAAGCCCAAAAGTGTGTTAAGATAGGTCCTTGTAAGCTATATGTATAGCACAGACCCTATTCCAATGTACTTGCAGCAATTTGGAAGGCTTTTAATATGATAATAATAGCCTTTATAATTTGTACCTGAACACAAATGACAAAGGCCATGTTAAAGTGGCCAAAAGAGTAGATAAGCCAAATTGAACCCCTGTAAGCTTGACCATCTCTATGAAATATAACTTAAACACCAATACCTCGATAGTGTTCAAGACAGTCCATGTTGAGTAAGCCTAATTAATTAAATGTCAATCAACTGACAACAATATTGTATGTCCACATATATACATATATCTTACCTCCTACAAGTATCTGGGAATTTCATTGGTTCAAAGACGTCACAAACTGCATATAAAACCATATACAGCCTGTCAACATCAATATACGCTGACAGCTATGGGTAATCTCCCCTTTGTTCATTGATTATTCAAAATGGCACAACAAACCTGAAGTGCAGGTTAGGCAACTTAAAAGGCTTCATATTCTGTGGATGTGTGTGATGTTACCTTTGAAATGAAACTGTTTGGTATGTATGAATTTGCCTTGTTACAATTTATGGGAGAGTGCCTGTACTCTCCCATAAATTGTAAGAAGGCAAAGACACGTGAACACATTGTGAGAATTCTCTCATTTAATTTTGCTCGCAGTGGTTATTAGTTCTGTGTATCGATGCTGCAGTCGGTAAGATATATTCGTTACACAGTTTGTTGGTGGCCTAATATGGTATATATGGTGTCAGTTAATTCCATATTGGACTCGAGCTTCGCTCCCGTCCAATATGAAATTAACTGACATCATATATACCATATTAGGCCACCAACAAACTGTGTAACTAATAATATACAAGAACCTGTTTAAACTGATTATGTGCAACTGCATGTTCACAGCAGTGTTGAAAAATTCTTCAGTGCACCATTCTTCCCTACAAATATACTCATTTGCTAATGTGGTATCGTGTCAATCAGAACAAATATCAAGAGGACTATAACACAGAAAGTAATCTACAGATATCTGGAGTAGTAGAAGATCTACATTGACTCCTTTAATTTCTATGGCGCTATGCAAGTTAAAAATTATTCACACAGAGATGTTCAATTTGTTGGGTTGGTAAACTTATTTGCCATCCACTTATTTATAGTGATCAGCACTTATATTTGTCATCGGTATGCAGAGAGATTACCAGTTTCTGATTTTTCTTGTGTCAGTTTCAGTTGATATTTATAGCCTTTCATAACTGTGAGCATTTTGTTGTGATGGAAACTCTTCCCCTTAGGGCCCTTGTGATAACTCACTGCACAAAGATAGTTGGACATTCTAGGCAGTGTCTAAGATTGGTGATTTTGCAATGATTTTGTGTCAAATATATTACTTCTATGGAGCTCCTAATATATCTAATGTAGCAGTCTGAGGACCATCTTCCCAAAGTCTTGATCAGGTGATCCTCAATGTGCACCCTAGCTACTGAGGCAGCTGCCCCCAATTCTGAAGGAGTGTTCTGAATACAGAGTTTGGTTAAAACCTAACAGCAAAGGTGAAAAATTCTGGGATTAGTGGGGATTCCATGTAGTTTCATACACCGGCATTTCATACACTGACGGTTTCGTATACAAAAGAAGACGTTTCGTACATATATCAAAGAACATTTCATACACAGGCATATTTTATAGGGTTTTCAAGTATTTTTTTATAAGAAATAATAGACTGCTTACTTTTGTAAGGTATTATAATCCAACATAAAACAAGAGGTACCAGGGGGCCTGAGGGCACTCACCTGACATGGTAGCCTAAATATCGACCCAGGGAATTGATTTGAACAAGTTGCATCAGCCCCCTCCTAAGAAAAGCTTATACCAAATATCCAAAGATTCTGACCAGTTAATCTAAAAAAAAAGATTTTAAAGAATTTTCATCTTACTGAACTAAGTAATAATTCAGGCTCCTACAGGGAGTCCAAACATGAACCCAGGGACTTGGCTTTTACAAACTTATATCTCACCTCCCTAAGGGAAACTGTATACCAAATATCAAAAGATTCTAATTAGCGGATGTGAAGAAGAAGATTTTTGAAAAATATTCCTCATCTTGAACTAAGTTATAATTCGGGTTCCCACAGCGAGCCCAAATATCAACCCTGGGACTTGGCTTGAACAAACTTAAATATCACTCGCCTAAGGATGCTGCACACCAAATATCAAAACATTCCAACTGCTGGATCTGAAGAAGATTTTTAAAGACATTTCCTCTTTTTGAACTAAGTTATAATTTGGGCTCCCACAATGAGCCCAAATATGAACCCAGGGACTTGGCTTGAACAAACTTGGATCTCACCCCCCTACGGATGCTACATACCCATTATCAAAACATTTTGACTGCTGGATCTGAAGAAGAAGATTTTTAAAGAAAATTCCTCATATTGAACTAAGTTATAATACTGGCTCCCACAGTGAGCCCAAACATGAACAAGCCAGAAAATAAACAGGCTGTCATCTGCAAAATGAGGTCCCCAGAGGGTGAATTTAGTGATGCTACCCTGCTGTGCAGGGTAGCATCACTAAATTCACCCTTTGTGAACCTCAGTCTGAATCAGTGTCTCAAAACTAAACAGAAAGAGGTACCCAGAGGATAAATTGGCCCACTGTATGGGATAGCATCATCAAATTCACCCTGTGGAGACCTTATTCTGCAAATGTCAGACTGCTTATTTTCAGGCCTGAACATGAACCCATGGACTTGGCTTGAACAACTTGAATCTCCCCCCCCCCCCTCCCCCCTAAGGATGCTGCATACCAAATATCAAAACATTCTGACTGCTGGATGTGAAGAAGAAGATTTTTAAAGAAAATTCCTCATTTTGAACTAAGTTATAATTCGGGTCCCCACAGTGAGCCCAAATATGAATCCAGGGCCTTGGCTTGAACAATCTTGAATCTCATTCCCCCCAAATTCTGCATACCAAATATCAAAAGGTTCTGATTGGTGGATCTGAAGAAGATTTTTAAAGAATATTCCTCATACTGCACTAATTTAAACACAGAGAGCCCAAATATGGACCCAGGGATTTGATTTCAATAAACATGTGGAACAATTTTCCAAAGATGTTTTTTGTGAAATTTAAAAGCTTTTGGAGTAGTGGTTTGGGAGAAGAGTAGTCTTAAATGTTTTTCCCATTACCCACAGTATAAAAAAAATGCTGACTCAGCACTTTTTCAAAAGTCCCGATAAAGTACCCTATGATAAAGCCAATAGCAATTTGTTTGGACCATTCCATTGGTCCTAAGGAAGCTTCACCAAATAAGAATTGTCAGTGCCGTGTCGTTTTGAAGATATAGGCGTTTTAAATTTTTTCTATTTTTAGCTCCTGCGGTCTCCATGGGGTGACAGGAAAATTTGTTTTGGCATAACTTAAGTACTTATGACCCAATAAGCCCTCACATCGAATTTGGTTCAAATCAGCCTCTTGGTTTGGTAAATAAAAATTTTGGGTGGGGCAAAAATTTTTGCCCTTCCCATAATGACGGCAAATATAGCTCCTCAAACTTCTCTTGAACAAATCTGAGTCTATACCTCAAAAGAAAGCTGCACACCAAATATCAAGTCTCTGCTACTGCTGGTTCATGAGAAGAAGATTTTCTAAGATTTAAGCACACTTTTGGGGTGTGGCCCTAACGAGAGGCAAGACAACTTGATTTGAACAAAATGTGACGTCATAACAAACAATTATCTCTAATTTCACTTGAATCAATTCAGCAGTTTTGGAGAAGACGCAAATACCATGTTCACGGACAACGGACGGTGAGTGATCACTATAGCTTGCCTGACTTTTAGTCAGGTGAGCTAAAAATCTACATTTGAAATATCACGGAACAGAATTTAATATGTCCAACACCACTACCACAGTATGTCGTACATTTGAAATAAAATGAACCGCAGACTGTAAAAGCATCTTTTATGTATATCTTTGTTTGATGAAAAATCAAAACATTATTATGGGAACTCATTGATGATTAATTAGCTTTGATCAGTTCTTATGATATGTAATCACAGCATTGTTTTTACACTGGAGTGATAATTAGCTGGAGTGATAACTTACACGAGGGGTGAGTGTGGCTGAGGGGGTCTTTGATGGAGAAATATGCTATGCCAGTTTATGGATATTGGCATATAATATTATCATTATTTGACTCCTAACTCCCTTGTACGAAACCCAGTATATCATCATGTAGGGATTATACCACATACACATATACTAAGGAGGGGACATTGGACTTGGAATTCAAAGTCTCGAGTGTCCTCCTTAACATAGGTGGTGTAATCCCTACATACAGACCATTACCCTTAGTCTCATTAAGACCACTGACCACAACATGTACTTTGCTTTTTGTATTATGAGCATCAGCAGTAAAAACCTACTTGTTAACATCACTGGATGCACTGCTGCATACTATGGAATCCCATAGAATGCTAAAATGCTTCAGCCATGTTAAAAATTATATATTTGAAGCTAATTCCCATACTTCTACTTATAATTGTAATAAATATTTTCCAGTATGTTCTATTTGTAAACTGCACAATGTCAGACTTATCTTTGTAGAACTTTATATTTGTATCATACAAGTATGTTTTGTATTTATATAAATATGTTAATTATTGCAATAAATTTGTTATATTTACATATGAGTTGTTATCTTTACGTGGCTCAAGATAGTCATAACCCCATGTATGAAATGTCGTAGCTTGTGTATGAAATGTCCTAAATGTTTGTGTACAAACTGTACTAAACTGCCGTGTATAAAATGCCCAGGTACGAAATGTCCAACTCCCTACGACTATGAGAGTCTGATGCACTACCATTGTGCTATCACCTTCGTTTTTTTGTTGTTGTTCCAAAAAAATCCTGATCAATTAAATTAATCTGAGTTTAATGGCTCCATTCCAATGTGACAAATGTTCTTACTGTAGTACAATCAAACTATTACAGGGGCTCACTTTAGTAGCATTCGGAATGATAGTAAAGTAAGCCCCTGTAATAGCTTGATAGTAAGTGACTGAATGATTCATTCCTCTCCAGTTGCATTGCTCAGCATATCAGGGCAAATATTTTTCTGGATATGGATTCATTCATAATTTGTATATTCAATAACGTTTCGACGGCGGAAACACTCTAATCACGTTGAAAATAAATCACGGGTTCATGTTGGAACAGGACAGGAAACAATTAACATCGACAGTGATATTCGGTATTCCATCTATTCAATTTATCCAGTTGCTTTCTATTGTTTTACTGATAGGTACCGGAACTGATACTGAGTACCATGTTGCATTCCTCAGTACCATACGAGTACATGTACCGTGTTTAGTGGGACTGATGGTACTTTGATATGCCTGGTCTGGAAAACCTGCTTCAAGGTAGCTGTATTTGATGCCTGGTAAATACAATTTGACATTTCAATATTTCAGTTTCGGAACTGCTGAACAGTAGGCTAAGAAATATACAAATGTAGTTTCATCAAATGCAGGAAATAACAAGCTGGAAAAACGATGCATGATAAAAAATGCTTGGAAAATTTTCATGTGTGCATTATAAGATCTCCTACTATTCCTGTTTAAGGCAGCCTAGAAAAGCAGGTCACGTGAATGACTGAAATTTGAATAATTTCTTCGATTGATAGAATCTTGTTTGGCTCTTGGTGTGCATGTAGAGCAAGTTTTCAAAAGCAATCTATCCTAAATCGAGAAAGAAATCAGCGGTCTCAATTTCTGTGCCA
The DNA here is from genome assembly GCA_031216915.1 of Pictodentalium vernedei. Taxonomy (NCBI): domain Eukaryota; kingdom Metazoa; phylum Mollusca; class Scaphopoda; order Dentaliida; family Dentaliidae; genus Pictodentalium; species Pictodentalium vernedei. The sequence goes on from CM062294.1 coordinate 397,967,595, forward strand.
GATATGTGTTAAGCAAAAATTGCAAAATTATTTATTGCAGCACACCAAGTCAGTTTTCTCATAAATTTCATAATCAGTGGGGTTTTTTGAGAGACTTTTCTTATTATGTAGACTGTAGCCTCATTATCACAGAAAAATAGTATTTTCTTTCTTTGCCAACCCTTTCTCTATACCATAGCTGCAACTTCTAAAGGGTAGAGTTCCAACAATGTCATAGAAAAAAGTTTGCTTGTATCAAACTGATGAAGTTCTTTTGGTCACTTTCCTTGGAACCACCAGCCAGCAAAGAAAGCAGCGAGCCCCACTGTTGATGGATGATGCATCAGTGAAGAGTTTATAATCTGCAGACGAGGTGACAGGCTATTCCAAGAAAAAGGAAATTCCGTTCCATCCTTCTAGAATTTTCTTTCACATTTATAAATCACTTTTACGGTCACTGGTAAGAGTGACAGGAGCAAACAATTTGTTGACTGTGGTGGGAAGAGAAATTAGGTATGAAACAAATGATCTATCTGGAATAATGCAGCGTCTTGCAAAATTCATGTAACCAAGAAGAGAAGAAGAGAGAGGAGTTCTCTCTTTGTACACTGTTCAGCACTATGAGTCGCTTTTTGCCCAAATAGTTTCCCTAGACAACACCTAGAGGGTTCATTCTGTAGTTTGAAAAATGGGTCATTGTGAAAGGACCTGCTACATAACCACTGTTTACTTCTGCTTGGATAGCACCATCCACAAACTTTGCTTCATAACAGGCAGATAACAGGTTTTCACACTGCAATGATTTTGATGGAACAGAGCTGATCCTAGTGTGAAAGCTCTCCTTCAAACCCTGAATAAGGCAGTTGACAAACTCTCGATTGGGGTGAGTTTCCAGTTCTTTCTCCAAGTGGCTGATGTTTATTGGAGTTGATGCCTTTATCGGTGCCCCTGGTTCCAAAAGCAGCAATTCTGTTGCAAGTATTTTTTTTATTTGAAACATTTAACACCTTGATGGATTTTGGGCCACCTTTTGACATATTTTTACATTTGAAACAAGGGTGGTCTTGCTTACAGCGCAGACGTTTATGCAGGTAGAAGCAGCTTGGGCACTGGAAGACCTTTTCTGCATTGGAATTGTTGTTCTCTGCCCTGATAGATTGATCTCACTCTGCCTGAAGTATTGATTTTTGATACACTGATGGAATGGGGACCATTTCTATGAAAAATAGATCTTTCCAACTGAGAGATGATAAGGAAATGGTGCATTTGCATCTGCAACTTGTGGGTAAAATGGAATACTGTGAATGAACTTTTAAATTTTTTTGGAAAAGCTTTGTATCCCCAAATGACCAGTCAATTAATATGTTATTCTGTTGTAATTGGGTGGTTGCCTGGGCAGAAAAAGCCTTGTGGTATTCATAAAAGCTGAATCCCCATACTGTGAGTGCATATCAATGATCTCCCATTCCCAACTATCCGGCTTTACGCCAGTGAGGATAAGCATCACACATTATGTTTTTTATATTTGCCAAATGCGCAAACAAACTCTCCAACAGTTAAGTTTCACTGAAGCTGGCTGTCCCTGTCTTTCAATGGGAGTGAGATCAATCCAAACTCAACAGTCCTGTGATCCGCATAATCAAAACCTGGTATTAGAAGACTGGTGAGATTGACATCTTTCCCTTCAATGATTGCCTGCTTCAGAGAGGGTGAAACTATTTCAACAGAAGGAATACTGTCAGCTGCAATACCTCTTTTTCCTGTTAAGTCCATGTCACATTGTCCTCATGTGTGTGGTGAATGTTTATGAAACTGAACTTCTCGACTATATCCACCCAGGTCTTTTGTGTAAGTAACCTCTGCGTGGTGAATGTGGCTGTCACACAACTCATCATGATGGAATCCCAGACATTTCCCCATCCGATATTCTCCCCATGCAGGCAGACATTTCTCCATGAAGACATTTCCCCATGGTGGTGGGGAGGGGGGGGGGGGGGGGGGGGGGTGGCAGGCAGACATTTTCCCGTCAGACATAAATATTGGTTTTGTGAATGAGTAACAAGTAACTCTTGGCAAGTTTTATTTTTTTTATTCATATATTTCAAATGTAAAAAAGTATTCACACAACAATTGAGCACATAGAATATTTTTAGTACATTTTTAAAACATGTTTAGCAGCAGAAGTGTGCATGATATATTTTAGCATATTTTGAACCCTTTACACTTGCAAAATAATTCTACAACTAAATAAAAATTTTCATTATTTTATTTCAAAACATAGGTTATGACCCTCTTGGCGTTACAGAGACACTCCTATGAGGGGTCATAACCAATGTTTTAGAAACCAAAAATGAAAAATTTTATTCAGTTATACGAGAGATTTTGAATAAAAATACCAAAAAAGTATATGTCGATGTTCGTGTATAGCACTAGGTGGTTTTGGCCACTATGTTACCACGTAAATTTCTTTCTATTTTCTATGTTTGTCTCCCACTTTACACTTGCAGAATATTTCTTGAACAACTAAATAAAATGTTCATTTTTGGATTTCAAAACATAGGTTATGAGCCCTTATTTGGGTCACAGAGACACTCTTATGAGGGGTCATAACCAATGTTTTGGAAGCAAAAAAATGAAAATTTTTATTTAGTTGTACGAGAATTATTTTGAATAAAAGTAGTTTTTAAATTTTTTTTCTTGTATAGCTGTCTAGTTTTTTGGGGTATTCGGAGTGACTTATTTCCGATGGTACTACACGTCCTTGTTTGAAGTTGTTTGATAAACAATCATGCATTCATTGAATTTCAATTCAATGAAGGCATGATTGTTTATGAGACATCTCAAGAAAGACTTTTGATAAAAACAACTTGCCAGAACAAATAATGGGCAATTGTTGTTCATAACTAAATAATTACGTTGTTAATGTAGTTATACGTTTTGGGTCCAAATACTCAATTCCCATTGGTCAGCTGGATGAAAACGTCATGACCAAGTGTAATTCATTTTCCAATGAATACATTTGGTCGAACTTTGACTCGCATTTACGGTAGAGTGCAGTTGACCGAATGTAATTCAAGCGGTGTTTTGCCGGGTTTATAACTTTTTGCGCCTCTCGCAGTGATCAGTGATTATAGTTTACTGATATGTTAAATAAATTGTTTTGAACATTCCAAGTTTCGTTGTGAAAGACGGCAATTTGACAAATTTGGGTCAATGCTGAAAACCGGCGCTCAACTCATGTGGTATTTGTGAATCGCATTACTGGGTGCATAATTCATTATACTCGAGTATAGTCTAATTCATTATGCTCGAGTTAGGTTCGAAACGAGGTTGTTGACAATCAGTGTTGTGAAAATGTACTTGCTCACTTTACAAGTATCTCATGCTATACCGTACGAATAAATGTTATATGAAGATAAAGTTATCTTCTATTCATCCACTACAAACACAACAAGTTTGGTGACGAGGATGCTCCATCATGAGTTCTCACAGAAACTTCTTGAATGAATGAACCTTCAAATGCCGATAAATATAAACCAAAATGACAACCAGCAACTGCTGATGTTGGCGGGAATAAACTTTTGTCTTGAAATTTCCTTCCATTACTTTGCTTAAAAGATGACAGAAGAATCACAAACTCTACCTGTTCAAAGTCAAGCAACTTTTCTTGCGCCTTCATCGATTTTACCACCTCCGTTTTTTCTGCCCGCTCCAGGTTCGCCCTCGACACCTTGGACTCAGTGGAAAAAAAAACTTCTCGACATATCTGTGTGCATCAGGTGCCGATACACTTCCAGAGACCCGAAAAACTGCTGTATTATTACACTGTTTAGGGGTGGAAGGGCAAAGATTATTTTACACACTGAAACCAGCCTCAGATTCATTCAGTGATCCTTTGAAAGCTCTCCATGATTATTTTACTCCAGCTGTTAATACTGTGGCAGAACGTTATAGATTCAGACAGAGCGCAACTTCCCAATGAGACAACTGATGAATATGTGGCAGCCTTACGTGCTTTAATTGTAAATTGTGAATTCAAAGATCTTGGTGAGGAAATGATACGGGATCAAATTATAGAAAAAACATTAAACAATGCCATTAGTGAATGGCTTTTGCTCGAGTCAAAACTTGATTTAACTAAAACGTTGGAAATTGCACGCCAGATTGAAGTGGCCACCAAAGAAGCAGAAACAAAATGCAAGGGTGGTTATTCACCTAATGTCCAAGCAATTCAAACTAAATTTCATCCTAGTGCAAATAAATATTCTGATGCCAAATTTCACTTGTCAAAGCCAAAACAAAAGCACTACCAAAAAGTAAAACATATTTCGACTGACAGATTAAAGTGTTTCAGATGCGGATCTGAAAAACATCTCGCAAATGACTCTACGTGCCCAGCAAGATCACTTAGCTGTAAAAATTGTGCAAAGGTGGGACACTTCGCTCGCATGAGTAGGAGTTCAAATTCAACCACCTGTAATTTCATTGATTCAGCCCAGTCATCTTCTGAGTACACTATTCTTTCAATTTCTGATCCTACCCAGGAAAAATATATTTACTGCAGTGTTGAACTCAATAATAATGGTGAAAGGGTACCAGTTGAAATGATGGTTGATACAGGCAGTGTTGTGTCAATTTTGCCGATGACATTTTACAATGAATACTTTTCAACTAGGGAACTACAGAACACAAATGTTAAGTTACTGTCTTATAACCAAACTCCTGTCATTGGGTGTTTGAACATTCCTGCTACATATAATGATGTTACAGAAAACTCTACATTTTATATTGTTGAGAATGGTTTTGCAATTCTTGGACTTGATATGATGCAAAAATTAAATACTGAAATTAGACAAGTACAGAAAAATTCAAGGACTAGCAAAACAGTTTAAACACCGAGTAAAAATTCGAAATGAGAATGGTTTTGCAATTCTTGGACTTGATATGATGCAAAAATTAAATATTGAAATTAGACAAGTACAGAAAAATTCAAGGACTAGCAAAACAGTTTAAACACCGAGTAAAAATTCGAAATGATGTTAAGCCAGTAGTCCAAAAACTTCGCAGACTACCCTTGTCTGTTCAAAGTGAAGTTACAGAAGAGATTAAAAGACTTGAATCTGAAGGTATTATAGAGTCAATAGATGCGTCAGAATGGCTTTCACCAATTGTGGTTACAAGGAAAAAATCCTCAAATCAAAATAAACCAATCAGAATTTGTACTGATTTAAGAGAACCAAACAAAGCGGTTATTCAAGATCAGTACCCCTTACCAACTCTAGAAGAGATTTTCAACAAAGTAAAAGGGGCCAATATTTTTTCTACTCTGGATCTTAAATCTGCTTATTATCAACTAGAACTTGATGAGGAAAGTAGAGACCTTACAGCTTTCATTACTCAAGATGGTGTTTTTAGATTTAAACGGGTCCCTTTCAGTTTGGCTTCTGGGCCGTCAGCTTTTCAAAAACTCATGTCTATTGTTTTAGAAAAAATACCAGGTGTGGCTTTTTACATTGATGACATTATCATTAGTGGTATCTCACAAGAGGATCATGATAGAAAACTTGAACTTGTGCTTCAAAGACTTCGACAGCATGGTTTTCGTTTAAGTTTGGACAAATGTAAATTTGGTCTCAGCAAACTAAATACTTGGGACATATTATATCAGCGGAAGGCCTACAACCCGACCCAGATCTGTTAGAGGCAATAGCCAGTGCTCCCACACCAAAAGATGCTACATCGCTCCGTTCATTCTTGGGACTCACCTCATATTATTTGAAATTTATATGTGGGTATGCCGATGTTTGTGAACCACTCAGAGCATTGCTGCGCAAGGAAGCTCAATTTAAATGGAATATGGACGCTCAGCGTAGTTTTGAAAAATTGAAGAAACTAATTGTAGAGAGCCCAACTTTACACATTTTTAATCCTGCTTTTGAAACGATTGTGACTACTGATGCTTGAAATTACGGGCTTGGAGCTGTGATTTCACAAATAAAAAATGGCAAGGAAGTTCCAGTAGCGTTTGCATTTCGCACTTTAACTGACCGGGAAAAGAATTATTCTGTTAGTGAAAAAGAGGCTCTCACCTGCATCTGGGCGTGTGAAAAGTGGCACACATACTTGTATGGCAGACACTTTAAATTGCAAACAGAGCATCAAGCTTTGACAACATTACTCACTTCCAAAGGCCTTGGTAGACAACCTATGAGATTGGCTCGCTGGTCTACTCGTCTTTTGCAATATCAATTTACAGTTCAGTATCGTCCAGGTATTCAAAATTGTGTAGCTGATGCTTTATCTCGGTTACCATTACCTAACAGTACAATGAATGACTCAGATGAGTATATGTGTAAATATAATGAATCCGAAGAAATTGTTTCCTTTCTTCAGGCCGAAACAACAGCAATATCATTAGAAAAACTTGTCGATGCAACAAAGCAAGATACTGTTTTACAGGAAGTTATCAAATACATTTAACAAGGATGGCCTTCCAAAAAGAGCATTCACTCTGACTTATTACCTTACTTTCATATTCGTGAAGAACTTGCGGAATCACATGACTGCATAATTCGTGGACCAGATCGTATAGTGTTACCTGGTGCTATGATAAACGATGTTGTAAAATTAGCACATTGTTCGCACAAAACAAAGAATAAGGTCTCTATACTGGTGGCCTAAATATGACATGTGTATTGAACAGAAAGTGCGTAACTGCTCCTCGTCTCAATATGCTGACAAAACTGCAAAAATTGTTGAACCCCCTCTACAACCAGTTACATTTCCCAAGGGACCAAGGGACTGAGGCACAGTGTGAGACCCCATGTTACTGCCCAGTGATTAAATGACTATGTCATGTACTAGGTTGCATTACTTGCCAAGCAAAAAAAGTTTATTTTTTTCTCTGTTGATGGAAAAAAATGCTTCTGTAGTATGTTGTTTTTTCTCCATTAAGAGGGAAAAGGTGCTAAGATTACTGATAGTTATTTTGCTATTCTAAAAAAGGTGCTAAGATTGCTGATAGTTATTTTGCTATTTTAAAAAAGAAAAACAAATTACTTTGAAAATTTTTATTGATGTGTTACTTTATTGCTTTGGTTACATGTAAAACTTAAAATTTTGATTGCCACTGATACAATAACTTTTTTATTTTGGGAACAAAACTGTCTTTAGTAAAAGCATGTGTTGATACAATAATTTTTACTTAATGAAAAACTTTCTTTCAAGAAAGGGGGAAATGTGGTATTTGTGAATCGCATTACTGGGTGCATAATTCATTATACTCGAGTATAGTCTAATTCATTATGCTCGAGTTAGGTTCGAAACGAGGTTCTTGACAATCAGTGTTGTGAAAATGTACTTGCTTACTTTACATGGATCTCATGCTATACCGTACGAATAAATGTTATATGAAGATAAAGTTATCTTCTATTCATCCACTACAAACACAACAACTCACAAGTTGTGCACTTTGTCTTTTGTGTGAGGGTGGTGTTTTTTCCTCGTTCGTTCGTACATGTTTTATTTCGTCTTTCTGCTTTGTTGTTTGGTAAAAAGTAGTTTAAACAGTTACGGAATGTAATTATAAGAACTGAATGCAATTTGTATAATCTTTATTGGAGTATGAACGTGTGGGAATGGGTACAAATTGCATGAATCCCTTCAGGATTCATACATAATTTGTACCCATTCCCACACGTTCATACTCCAATAAAGATTATAAAAATTGCATTCAATTCTTAATTAATAACACCAATAAAGGTTTATTCAGAGTTGAATGAATACTGAAATTGCAAAGAAAATATCCATATGACGTGTGTTTTGATTAGAATTATCCTACAACTTATTCTGCTACACGTAAATCTATTTGCACCTCATAATCATACCAACACATGCTAAAAACTCTTAAATATTTTTAGTTTTATTCTGCAGATCATTAAACAAGTTCACCATTCGTTCACTAAAGATCTTATTGTTAGTCTGTCACATTTCTTTGGTTGCTGACCAATTATGTGTTGCAAGATTGTAGTAGTTGCAAGAGCACTGTCTTGCTGAAATCCTTCAATAAAAGTCCAGATACTGGAATGACTGTGCCCAATGAGATCACTGAATGAAATGTTCCACCCCTCACAAATGTTATTGGTACGGTCTCCTCCTTGTACAGTAACATCGTGTATATTCCAAATTTCAGGAGGAAATAGTGGCTTTTGTCAACAGAAACAAATCGGTGGAAGAGGATCATCAGGACCCTCAGACAGAGGCTGAAATGCTTTAAACCTCCCAGTCACATATGTTGTATCAAAGTATGAAACATAATCCTCCAAACCACTTGGAGTATTTTGCCTTAAATGTTTCATTGCGACTAGTAGATCATCAAGAGGTAGAAAAGCTAGTCCATCAACCTTAGCTCAAAACTGCCTAACTTCGTTTGTGACTTTCCGGGAAACTACACATAACACACGAAACTGCTATATCTGCTAATGGAACATGTATCACATACACCTGTTTATGTACCTTGGGTGCAATCAAAAAAGTCCCATCCATACGCCACAGATCTGATCTTGTCAAGAGGCGTAAACCGACATTCAAAGCAAAAACTAGAATTCTGTTACTGGAGTCAGGACCACTATCATAAATGAGAAATGGTTTAGGTTCCTCCGCTGCCATTGTTGTCCAAGGCTCATTCAACTCAATCACTTGCAAAGTTTTAGGCTCTGACGGCCGACTCCCCTGTTTAATGCATCTAATATGATAGTGAATGCTCTCAGGTTTTCCTACCATGGTACGCACACCATCATTAGAATTTAGCATTGCCTCAGCTGGTATCTGGTTGGTTTTTAACCTTTTTGCTCTTAGCATCGGTTTTGATTTGGGATCGCAGTTTAGCTACTTTAATATCTTCTCTGTTAGGTTCATGACTGTGTTCTTTTGAATCCAGATTCATTGTCATATCAATATTTGTTGTCAGTGCCCCACTTCGCAACAGTGCTCAACATTTTGTGTATTCCAGTCGAATGGTATTCTCATTCTTCATTTTCTTGGTTTATATATATCCTTCATGGCAAGTTTCAGACGACATCAAATGGTTTCAATCAACTCCATACTTGATAAAAACTCATAAAATCTGCTTCAATATATACAAGCCATTCAAAATGAAAGTGTTATTGACACTGTAGCTCAACTTCTTTAAGACATGTACATGTATAGTATGTGACACAGCAATGACAAACATCTAGGTAATGACCTGATAACAAAGGTACATGTAAAGTATTGTAACGGTCTGTACATAAATGCTCACCGTAGCCTGTAACAAATGTGTAGGTAAAGTATTGTAAAGGTGGGCGACAGTTAGATGCTAAAGTAGAAAAGAAATCTTTGTGTCCCAGAGTGGGTCTGACTGAACCCAAAAATATTTGTTCTCATAGCACAGTGATAACAAAGGCACCCAAAAACACCTGTTCCTGTCACAAGGTGATAACAAAGGTACCCCAAGAAGTTTCGTGAAGATTGGTTCATAAATACAGACTCTAGCCTGAGCCGTATTGACATGTGCACTTACTGTGTATAAGTAGCACTGAATAAATCAAAGTTCATCTAATTTGCATAATTTTTGCACGAGAAAAAAACCTGTATTATATGTGATGTATTCCATGTTACTAAACATTCATACAAAAATTTATTCAAATCAGAACTTTCATTCAGAAGTTCTGCACAAAAAAACTGATTGCACTAATTTGGGTACAAAAAGGTTGCTGGCGGCCATCTTGAATTTTGGACCGCACCCAAAAACACTCGTCCTCGTCCCATGGTGATAACAAAGGTACTGAAGAAGTTTCGTATAGATCGGTTCATAAATACGGCCTCTAACCTGAGCCTTATAGAACTTGTGTACAAAAAACTGATTGGATCTAATTTCAGTACAAAATGGCCACTGGCAGCCATCTTGAATTTTGGACCGCACCCAGAAACACTCGTTCTCATCCCAAGGTGATAACAAAGGTACCCAAGAAGTTTCGTGAAGATTGGTTCATAAATACAGACTCTAGCCTGAGCCGTATTAACATGTGCACTTACTGTGTATTAGTAGCACTGAATAAATCAAAGTTCATCTAATTTGCACAATTTTTGCACGAGAAAAAAACCTGTATTATATGTGATGTATTCCATGTTACTAAACATTCATACAGAAATTTATTCAAATGAGAACTTTCATACAAAAGTTCTGTACAAAAAACTGATTGCACCAATTTTGGTACAAAATGGCTGCCGGCAGCCATCTTGAACTTCGGACTGCACCCAAAAACACTTGTTCTTGTCTCAAGGTGATAACAAAGGTGCCCAAAAAGTTTCGTAAATACAGCCCCTAGCCCAAGCCGTACTGGCATTTGCAGTTACAGTGCTGAAAGTAACATTAAATAGATCAAAGTTAGTCTAATTGGCATAATTTATGCACGAGAAAGAAACCCGTATTATATGTGATGTATCCCGTGGTACTAAACATTCACACAGAAAATTGTTCAAATCAGCGCTTTCATATGGAAGTTCTGCGCAAAAATCTGATTGCACCTAATTTTGTACAAAATGGCCACCAGCGGCCATTTTGAATTTCAGACCAGACCCCAAAACACTTGTTCTCCTCCCACGGTGATAACAAAGGTACCCAAGAAGTTTCGTAAAGATCGGTTCATAAATACGACCTCTAGCCCGAGCCGTATTGGCATTTGCACTTACAGTGCTGAAAGTAACACTAAATAAATCAAAGTCAGTCTAATTTGCATAATTTACGCACGAGAAAAAAACCCGTATTATATGTGATGTATCCCATGGTACTAAACATTCATACAAAAAAAATATTCAAATCGGAGCTTTCATATGGAAGTTCTGCACAAAAATCTGATTGCACCTAATTTTGGTACAAAATGGCTGCCAGCGGCCGTCTTAAATTTTGGAGCGGACCCCAAAACACTTGTTCTCGTCTCACGGTGATAACAAAGGTACCCAAGAAGTTCCGTAAAGATTGGTTCATAAATACGGCCTCTAGCCTGAGCCGTGTGTACGGCATGTTGGACGGACAGGTGGACAGACAGATGGACAATGGGCCACGGCAATACCTCAAATTTTGCTTTGCCAAAGTTGAGCTAAAAATAATGTTGGCAGAAGGCAAAGCAAGCAATTCTAATCGGCTTAAAAGAAAGGGAGAGATACCCAACAATAGAACAGGTTATTAATAAAACGATACTGTCTGCTCCCTTTTTAGAAAGTATAACTAACCAAGCCATTGATGTAAAAAATTGGTTTGAAACAAAGGGATTAATTTCAAAAGAGAAATAAATGATAGCGAAAAAATGAGAAAGGGGAATTGTCCATTTTTTAAATGACATGGATGGGGAAATGTCCGTATGGTGAAATGTCTGCTTTTTGATTAAGCAGCATGGGGAAATGTCCGATGGGGAAATGTCCAGCCTAAACTGCACGGGGAAATGTAGGCATGGGGAAATGTCTGCGTACCATCATGATGTGGTGTTTCATTCCTTGTGGAAAATAGGTTAGAGTTTCTTGTTTTAGGTTGACCCTCAGATGTAAATTTCTCGGACAGCCCTCCCCCATCTCCATCCTCCACATGTACCAACAGTTAGGCCTACACACTGCCAATTTTCTGTTCCACTACCCAGTGTTCTTATCCTCTCCAGTCCGATAATCTGTCACAATTTAATGGAAGAAAATAACACGTTTTTCCAACAAAGGTAAAAAATTATCCTCTATCAAAACACCACTTTCACTTTCCATAGTGTACCTGAGCGACTGATGAGTATTCCAATAATTTTAACACCAACACCTAGGCAGAAAACAGAAGTAATATGTTTCATAATAATTTTTTACTGTCATCCAGGGCTACCATACTAACCCGCACACATATACTATCTCAACCCCATTCAAGAAAAATACAGAACTCCCAAATTAAACTGGCCTGCAGGCCTACAGTTACTCAACTGTGAGTTTCCCAGGAGTGGGATAAATTCACTGATGCATTGGTAGTGAATTTACACTCCACGGGCAAAAATGTTTACTAATCCCTCAATCAGCATGCCAGGCAACAGGAAATTCAAATGAACAACATATGTAGGCTACCGTGATTTTCAGCAGTGCAAAAGCAAAAGACTTAAGTGTTGTGTGGTGAATAAACATTTCAAGAAATATGCAGAAGGGCATTTAATCTAATGAAACATGTTTTGTGGGGATAATGCACATTAAAAATATTCATCGAACAGAAAACAACAAAGATTGGTTCTAGCCTTATTTGGTTATTTGTATGCTAAAAACGAAAATGTTAATTCACGTCAGAACACATGCTCTGTACAAAACACGAGGCACCTTCTGCCCACCCGAGTTGGAACCTGTAGTTGAAACCAAGTTCTGTTTAAAATTCACCATTCCAAGAGAAACCTTAGGGGAGTACACACACACACACCATGATTTAACCTTGTCAGGAACCTTTGGAAACAAAGAGTGCTGGTCTACTGATGTAGACATTTATCTACTGCATCTTTCTTTGGGGGAGGGGGGTCGTTCTGATAGCATGGTTAATTGGTTACACTTGCTATTTTCCCAGTGCAAAAGATAGTAATGCAAACCGGGTCCGTCACCCATAGTTTAGCACTGGAAATCAGGTGTATTGGAAACTGGGCTTTTCATTGAATGTACATGTAAATATTCTGTCAAACTTGAGCAAATAATGGACATAAACTAAGTTTGTCTTTTCAACAATAATATTAATATTTTCAGAAGGATCTTGATAAATATTTCTCAGACTTGAAGAGTTGTTATACAAATGAATAACAATGTAATTAAAAGCCAATTAACATAGTTATCAGGCAATCTACAGTGAGAGATATTTGTCATACTTGTGTATGATTTCAGATATTAAGGCTTCAGGGGATAATTGTCCTGACAATTTTACTGTTGGGTAGATGACCCGGTTACATTTTTGGGAATTATTGATTTCTGTACACATTGCATTGATCTTAACTGATTTTAAGACTCTGAAATCGTAAAAACTGATTTTCCGGTCTCTCAAAACAGGTGAAAAAGTGAGTTTTTGCCACAGTTTTGCAGTCTCTCGTGGCAGGTGGTTTCTCATGACAGGTCCATTACAGAGTAAAACCAATCGGTGCATGTCCACAGGTGTCTCTCAAGACAGGTGGTCTCTCAAGACAGGTTTTACTATATCCTCCTCATTTGAAGAAATGTCCTGAAAATTGTGGTGTGTTTGGCGAATCCTTGTTTGTACACTGGTGGGATGAGTCTCATTCCCTCTTGAGCCTGAAACACCAAGGGATAAACCATACATGGGAGATGTTCCCCTGCATGCAAACTATTCAGTATGACCATGCAGTACTGGTCTCACCACAAACTGAATCTGAGCCAAGATTACTTTCTTGATCCTTCTGTCTCGTGTCCATTTCCACTCCTGTAGCCATTGTAAATTGTTAGAAGCTAACAGTGTTTAGTGTGCAGCTTTGAATAAAATTAATGAAAACAGTAAAAGTTGAGAAACCTGGAGATTTGAAAATTGGAGACTTGTAAGTACAGCCTACTGGGAACTGATGCTGGACTGGTCCATTACATTGGAAACTGAAACCTGTATATGTATGAAAGATTCTTATCAATGTTCATAAACTTCACTCAATTTGAAATCTTATTCACCTTGAGTTTCTACACACAGATTTTTAAAAAAAATAAATTTCTCTTATGTGAAGTCGTATCTTCGCCGTTAATATCTAACAGCTCCCCATTTTGATCCATCAATTCAGTGGTGATACTGTACAATGTATCCATTATCACGGGCAGATTCTCTAGGTTTTGCGATCATTCTATGATCTTGTAGACCACAGAGATGTCCAGAAAGAAAGAGTAGATCATGGGTTGTTTGCCAGCGTTCACGTAACTTCCAGATATCACATCCATGTTCACTAAAATACATTTGATGGAGAGAATGTCCACCAGGTTTTCTGTTCCTCATACAACTTTCAACTGAATCCCAACATCTTCCTGAAAGGGTCTCGAAATCCACTCAATAACCCTCTCTCATGTCCAGTATCGTTTGCAGTGTGTTGATGTTGACAGTTATGTTGATGGTGGTTCTGGGGTGTGGGGCTCAGCAGGTAGAGAGATGCAGGCTGCAAGCCGAGAGGTCCTTGGTCCGAACTCCACCTGTGGCAACCACGTTGTGTCCTTGGGCAATACACTTCACCCCCATTGGGGGCACGGTAGCACTGTGTACTAAGGCGTACTGCACATCGATGGGGCACTTGTCTTCAACCAATGCAAACCCTGCTTGTGCGGAGTTAATATGCTGGGTTGCTCAGTGGTTCTCTCCGGGTACTCCGACTTCCTCTACCCATAAAACTGATATATATTTCAACTGTGTTCATGTTTATTTCTGTTTTTTCTTCCTAATCGGAGATTCGTGATCAATGTGTCAAAGTGAAAATAGGTGACTTACTTTCAAATGAAAGTGTCAATGACACTGTAGCTCAACTTGACAAACTTGAACTTGGTAAGTTATAAATAAAACAGCAAAACTGAAGATCATTGGTACCAATGTTATTTGATGAAATTTCAACATAACAGCATTGTGTGTGCACAACGTCAGAGTAATCCACGCAATTTTTAAATGTAAACAGTAAGACTGGATAAAGGAAGAATGTTGATACACAAATGCAGTATGTTCAGAGGTTATTGTAAATGGCAACTTTTTTCACAGAAATGAATGTTAATCAATAGCTCTTATCTAAAGGTCTTGCCTAATGAGCACACCAAAAACAATTCTATGATAAATGTAGCCTGTAGGCCATGTCAAAGAATGTTGATGCACAAATGCAATAAGTTCAAAGATTGTTGCTAACAGCAACAGTTTTTGATGGAAATGAAAAGGAAATCAATAGCTCCTATCTTTGTCACCCTGCATAAGCATACAAAGTTTCAAAACAACCTGATAATGAATGTACCCCCTGAGGCATGCCAAAGGAAGATGTTAATGCACAAATGCACTAAGTAGAAGGTCATTGCTTGGGGCAATGTTTTTTGTTTTTTTTTTGGGGGGGGGGGGGGTCTTTTTATGGGAATTCATAAATATACCCTGCTGAGAGTTCAAAAGGGATAAGTTGATGCACAAATGCAGTAAGTTCAAAGGCTGGTGATAACAATATTTTTTTATGGAAATGAAAAAAAGCAATAGCTCACATCTAGAGGTCACACGGAACACACATACCAAGTTTCAAAGTGATCCGATCATAAATGTGCCCTGAAGGGTGTGTTAAAGGGAAATATTGAGGCCTGACTAAACTAAGTTCAAAGGTCAGCGGCAACATTTTTTGACAGAAATGGAAAAAATCGACAGCTCCCATATAGATGTCACCCCACACATGCACACCAAGTTTGCAAGCGATCCAATCATAAATGTGCCCTGCAGGGTGTGTCAAAGGGAAATATTGATGCTTAACTGCACTATGTTTTTACTAAGTTCATTGAAGGTCATTGCCAGTGGCAACATTTTTTGACGGAAATCGAAGAAAATCGATAGCTCCCATCTAGAGGAAACCCCAAACAAGCATACAAAGTTTCAAACCAATCCAATCATAAATGTGCCCTGTAGGGCATGCCAAAGGAATATATTGATACCTGACTAAAGTAAGTTCAATGATCACCAACATTTTTTGACGGACGGAAATGGAAGAAAATCAATACCTCCCATCTAGAGGTCACCCCAAACAAGCATGCCAGGTTTCAAAGCAATCCGATCATAAATGTGCCCTGTAGGGTGTGCCAAAGGGAAATATTGAGGTCTGATTAAACTAAGTTCCAAGAACGTTGGCCGCAGCAACATTTTTTGATGGAAATGGAAGAAAATCAATAGCTCCCATCTAGAGGAAAACCCAAACATGCATACAAAGTTTCAAAGCAATCCAATAATAAATCTGCCCTGTAGGGTGTGCCAAAGGGAAAAATTGAGGTCTGGATAAACTACGTTCTAAGAACGTTGGCCGTGGCAACACTTTTTGACAGAAATGGAAGAAAATTGATAGCTCCCATCTAGAGGTCACCCCAAACAAGTATGCCACATTTCAAAGCAATCCGATCATAAATGTGCCCTGTAGGGTGTGACAAAGAGAAATATTGAGGTCTGACTAAACTAAGTTCTAAGAACGTTGGCCACGGCAACATTTTTTGACGGAAATGGTAGAAAATCGATAATTCGCATCTAGAGGTCACCCCAAACAAGCATGCCAGGTTTCAAAGCAATCCAATTATAAATGTGTCCTGTAGGGTATGCCAAAGGGAAATATTGAGGTTTGACTAAACTAAGTTCTAAGTACGTTGGCCTCGGCAACATTTTTTGGCGGAAATTGAAGAAAATCGATAGCTCCCATCTAGAGGTCACCCCAAACAAGCATGACAGGTTCCAAAGCAATCCGATCATAAATGTGCCCTGTAGGGTGTGCCAAAGGGAAATATTGAGGTCTGACTAAACTAAGTTCTAAGAACGTTGGCCGTGGCAACATTTATTGACGGAAATGGCAGAAAATCGATAGCTCCCATCTAGAGGTCACCCCAAACAAGCATGCCATGTTTCAAAGCAATCCGATCACAAATGTGTCCTGTAGGGTATGCCAAAGGGAAATATTGAGGTTTGACTAAACTAAGTTCTAAGTACGTTGGCCTCGGCAACATTTTTTGACGGAAATTGAAGAAAATCGATAGCTCCCATCTAGAGGTCACCCCAAACAAGCATGACAGGTTCCAAAGCAATCCGATCATAAATGTATCCTGTAGGGTGTGCCAAAGGGAAATATTGAGGTCTGACTAAACTAAGTTCTAAGAACGTTGGCCGTGGCAACATTTATTGACGGAAATGGAAGAAAATCGATAGCTCCCATCTAGAGGTCACCCCAAATAAGCATGCCAGGTTTCAAAGCAATCCAATTATAAATGTGTCCTGTAGGGTATGCCAAAGGGAAATATTGAGGTTTGACTAAACTAAGTTCTAAGTACGTTGGCCACGGCAACATTTTTGACGGAAATTGAAGAAAATCGATAGCTCCCATCTAGAGGTCACCCCAAACAAGCATGACAGGTTCCAAAGCAATCCGGTCATAAATGTGCCCTGTAGGGTGTGCCAAAGGGAAATATTGAGGTCTGACTAAACTAAGTTCTAAGAACGTTGACCGCAGCAACATTTTTTGACGGAAATGGAAGAAAATCGATAGCTTCCATTTAGAGGTCACCCCAAACAAGCATGCCAGGTTTCAAAGCAATCCATTTATAAATGTGCCCTGCAGGGTATGCCAAAGGGAAATATTGAGGTTTGACTAAACTAAGCTCTAAGAATGTTGGCCGCGGCAACATTTTTTGACTGAAATTGAAGAAAATCGATAGCTCCCATATAGACGTCACCTCAAACAAGCATACCAAGTTTCAAAGCGATTCAATCATAAATGTGCCCTGTAGAGTGTGCCAAAAGGGAAATATTGAGGTTTGACTAAACTAAGTTCTAAGAATGTTGGCCGCGGCAACATTTTTCGACGGAAATTGAAGAAAATCGATAGCTCCCATCTGGAGGTCACCCCAAACAAGCATACCAAGTTTCAAAGCGATGTGATCATATATATGACCTGTGAGGTGTGCCAAAGGAAATTGTGGACGTACGAACGTACTAACACATGTACTAACGTATGTACGTACGCCGACAGACGAGAAGTGATGGCAATAGCTCAGCTTGACTTTGTCAAGTTAAGCTATAAATTGAAAACTCCACCTTCATTTAAATGCAGTTTTTTGGTAAATAAAATATATGAAAGGGAATTAAATAGTATATATTTATTTATTCATAGAATAGCTTCAATTCTCATCCCTTTTCCAAATCAAAACGTAAACAACACCTTGACAACAACTATTTAACACAGTTTAAAAATAGGTTAAGTCGCTCAGGATGTCGAAAATTTATGACTGCATATTTATACACAATGGACTTATTTTCTAACATTACATTTATTCTGTTGTGCTGACTAGAGAATTGTTAGCTGTTGGCTGTCTGTACCCAGAAAATTATGAAAGGAATTAAAAAAAAAATGCTTCAATGATGAAAACAAAAGTCTTCTGCAGGGCACAAACGTCCACACAAGCATGAAGGATTTTGATAAAGATACTTTCCATGCAAGTACTAATCTTCTTGAAGTAACTAAACATTAGGACATCTTTTCCTGTTAACATTTCTAGACTTGGCAGGGGCTGGTGGGGGGGTCAGGTGGGGGGTCAAATCCACAATTATTTTATGATTTTTAGCTCAACTTTGACGTAGTAAAATTTGAGGTTATGACATGGCCTGTCGTCTGTCTGTCCATTCATACTTCTGTCCATCCATCAACAATTCAGTACAGCTTGGGCTAGAGACCGTATTTATGAACCAATCTTTACAAAACTTCTTGTGTATCTTTGTTATCACCGTGGGACGAGAACGAGTGTTTTGGGGTGTGGTCCGAAATTCAAGATGGTCACCAGAAGCCATTTTGAACTGGAATTAGTGCAATCAGTTTTTTGTACAGAACTTCTGTATGAAAGTTCTGATTTTAATAAATTTTTGTGTGAATGTTTAGTAAAATGGAATATATCACATATAATGCAGGTTTTTTTCTCGTGCAGAAATTATGCAAATTAGATGAACTTTGATTTATTTATTCAGTGCAACTTATACACAGTAAGTACACATGTCAATACGGCTTGCGCTAGGGGCTGTAGTTTTGAACGGATCTTCACGAAACTTCTTGGGTACCTTTGTTATCACCTTGGGATGAGAACGAGTGTTTTGGGGCGCAGTCTGTAATTCAAGATAGCCACCAGCAGCCATTTTGCACCGGAATTAGTGCAATCAGTGTTTTGTACAGAACTTCTGTATAAAAGTTCTGATTTGAATAAATTTTTGTACGGATGTTTAATAACATGGAATACATCACATATAATACGGGTTTTCTTCCCATGCATAAATAATGCAAATTAGATGAACTTTGATTTATTTAGTGCTGCTTATGCACAGTGAGCACACGTCAATACGGCTTGGGCGAGGGGCTGTCTTTAAGAACCGATCTTCACGAAACTTCTTGGGTACCTTTGTTGTCACCTTGGGATGAGAACAAGTGTTTTGGGGTGCAGTCCAAAATTCAAGATGGCTGCCAGTGGCCATTTTATACCAAAATTAGGTGTAATCATTTTTTTGTACAGAACTTCTAGGACTATGTTTGTTATCATCATGGGATGGTAACGAGTGCTTTTGGGAACAGCCAAAAATTCAAAATGCCTGTTGGCAGTCATATTTATGGAAATTGTGTTCATTACATTTTTTGTACAGAACTTGTAAAGAAGATTTTTTACATCAGTAATGTTTGCTATAAATTTATTGGGTGCCTTTGTTATAACTGTGGTATGAGGGACAAATATTTTTGAGTTCAGTCATACCCACTCTGGGACTCAAAAAGGGAGATAATTAAAATCTTTTCCAAAAACACCAGAGAAAATAATGTTCCTTGAATTCAGCATCCGTAGGATGTGTATATTCAAATGTGTTGAAGCCAAGTTCCTGTGTTAATATCTGGTGTTGTTTGGGGAGGGTAAACATTATTAGCACAGCACAATTTTCTATTTCCAATGAGAAAAATAAAACCTTCTCACCCGTGGGAACCCTATGAGCTAAAGATAAAAAATCCAAATACCTATATTTTAAGAATGACGGGACAAATATTTATTAATTAGTACGCGTCAGCCTTAGAGGGGTTTGAATCAAACAGGCAAAAACAACTGCTAACATTTGGCTTATGGTGCACCATACAAGGATCCCATTGTAACATTAACCACATGGAGATTTCTTTTCTAGTTTATCATCTAACTGTCACCCACCTTTACAATACTTTACATGTACATTTGTTACAGGCTATGGTCAGTATTTATGTACAGACCTTTACAATACTTTACATGTACCTTTGTTATCAGGTCATTACCTAGATATGTGTCATTGGTGTGTCACATACTACACATGTACATGTCTTACACGAGTTGAGCTGCAGTGTCATTGACACTTTCATTTAACATAGCATGAATGCATCAGCATAATTAACAACTAGATCTGGACATAAGCTGGTGTTAATGGTGGTCCTTGAGCTGACATTTTTTTTTTCTTTTGCTTTGTGCCCGCACAAACTTTTCCCTGAAATTCATCCCATTTCCCTGAAAATCACCTTCAGGTTCCCTGAAAAATTATTCTGGAGGTTAACATGTCTGGCGTTCGTCCAGACTGACTATGTCATAACTGCCGTTGGGAATGTGAAGCGTGAACCAATTCATACCATCGGAATACTATATTATTTTTTACCATGATGTTGGTAAATGAATAGTAAGTCTCCAGATCCACCAGTGCCATCTCATATCTCTTCTTCCTCTTCAATTCAATCAGCAGACTGAATTTGGTAATGAATCGAGTCTTGTCGCTCACCACAATCAAAAAAGAATTTTTCACGGACGTCTTACCACTTGTCCATTCTGCGTTCTTGGCTATCCTTTCTAATAATTGAGTTTCGTATATGACATTCTTTTAAAAATTTAATAATTAGTTTTTTTTACTTATTTATTTCTTACTTCTATTTAATATTATTTTTGTTTATTCATTATTAATCGCATCGTGCTGAATATAAAAATTGTCAAATCCGTAACTATATTTTTCACGGTATTTGTCAGATTGATGACCACAAAATTATAAGGTTCACTATCCACATGATCATTATAGATGTCATCAAGATTATTGAGATCTTGAGGAAACAGACACAGAAAATTTGCATTCTCTCTTACGGTTTGTCTGGGCAATCTGAAATAATTTTGAGACATATAGAAACAATCCACGTTTCAGCGATGCCCTCAAGCGTGGTAAGATATGCATCGATTCTGTTTCTCCAACAGCAGTTCATCGAAGATCATAAGAATTTTTGTGCTCTGAATTTAAGTCACCAGGATCGTGAATGTCATCCACGTTTTTATAAAACTGACATCCTACATTTGATGTTTTATCATTTCCAAGTTCTCTCAGTGTCTCTTGCAAGATCATTATGATCGATGCATCACAGTTTTCAAACTCATCCCAGTGATTGAAGATTCTAATTATCAAGACCTTTGGTAATTTTACATTCAGGGCCCTTTGCAATAATTCAAATTTGGGTTGAAAGAGACTCTTGACGATCACAAACAATCTCTTGTTGTCCAGCCACTTGGCTCACAACAGATTCATCAACAGATTTGTCTTTCTGCAAATTCAATTTTCTCACTATCAATCCTCTTATGCTTCCAGAAAAGAGTTTGTGATTTAATCTCTGGGTCTTCATTTTGTTCCACGATAAATCTTTGATTTTCATCTGGTTGGTTTTTTTAACTAAGTATTTTATTTTTTTTGTATTTTCAAACTATTTTTTTTTATTTATTTATTTTCTATATATAATAAAAAAAATTCAATTTTTCTTAAAACCATTTTCAATCTGATCTGCTGCTGTTCAACATCTTAGTGAGTTCCTGTATTGGCGCGATGCTAGAACCCTTGAAGTTTCCAAGTTTCATGTTCACTAGAATATCTAAATTTTTTCGACAATTCTGGTCATTTAGCCGTTGGTCTTATCAACTTCTGAATTAAATTGGCTCTCCTCATACCAGCTTCCAAATTGATTCTAGTACTCTCTTCCGCCATGGTTTTCGTACCCACATCTATTGTAGTTTTTTTTTCAACCTTCACAGCAGTCAAGACAATCTGTTTTGCCACATCGACAGTGAAGGTGCCCATCACTGAATCCAGCAAACCCGATCTGCCATAGGCATAACATCTCGTAAATCCTCTGTTCTTTACTACAATTTTTTTTTTCTTTCGCCTTATTTTTTTTAATAATTTTTTTTATGTTTCTTTTATTTACTATTTTATTTATTATTAATTATTTTTTTCTTTTAATGCATTCATGATCGAACCCAACCACGAAAACACAGATCTGACTTGAACAAGAGATGCTGTATAACAAAACTGAGATTTCGTCTGGTGGATCTGAAGAATATTTCGAAAGAATTTTCATTCAATTGCTTCAAGTTAAAATGTGGGTTTCTATAAGCTTTCTATAAGGGGCTCAAATATGAACCATGGAATTAATTTGAACAAACTTAAATTTACCCCCCAGACGAATGAGGAATATCAAATGATTCTGATTGCACCAAGTTAAAATTCAGGCTCCAAAAAAGAACACAGGGACTTGATTTGCACAAACCTGAATTGGATCCCCCCTAAAGATGTTGTAGACCAAATTTTGAAAGATTCTGATTGGAATTTCTGACAAAATTCTTTTTTTCATTTTCATTTTTGAATTAAGAGCCGATCATCCCCCCCCCCCTCCCCCCACTCCACCCTCCTGATATGGCATCCCAAGACACAACTGATTGAGATTTGCATAAATCAAGTATATGTCACACAATACTACTTACTGCATACCAAACTGACCCACCAGTTCAAAAATAAACAAGAGGCCCCACGTGGCCTTAATCGCTCACCTGACAAAGTGACTCTAAGAAGTATTTTAGGTCACCTTCACCATGTCATGCCTCATCAACATTAACTGGTTGAGTGATAGATTTTGTTTGAAGTTCAACATTTGTTACCTAAAATTAGTTTTATTTAAAATCATTGGTGTGTGGCCAATCTCCAATGATTTTTAATAAAGCAAATTTATCTCTGCAGACAAACTGGTTTAGCATGAAGCACAAACAAGGAATGTGAAGAGATAGCCTTGGACATCTCTCCCCAACTGTGGATATCTTCCATGTGCTACATGTATATATTTGCATGCAAGAAAACAAAAATTTTCACAAATTTTATTTTTTTTTATCATCATTGGAACAAGCTCAAACAGCTTATTCCAATAGGGGTATGGGAAGATCAGGTATATTTTTGAGACAGAAATGTGAATATATAAATAATGGTGTTTTTTTGTGAATGATGCTGGAGAATTTTGCGTAAAGATATGGTAAATGGTTTGTTCTAGATACAGAATGATGCAAAAGTATTTAAATTTGATTAGGCAAGTTGTTCCTATAATGCATTTAAAAATTGAAGTAACTGTTTTTTTGCTGACGAACTTTTAGATGTGTGTGTCTGTGTTTGTGTGTGTTTGTGTGTGTGTGTTTGTGGGGGGGGGTAAGAGTGTTCTTGCAAACAAAATTCCTGAATAAATGGAAAATTTTATTTTTTGTGTGAAAGACATAGTGCGTGAATGTTGATTGGAACAAGCTTAGAGAGCTCATTTTAATGTGAAGTCATAAAGCTGTGTTTTACGTACGAAATTCTGGAATAACTAAAAAAATTGCTTTTTTGACTCAAAAAGCATGGTGTGCGACCTCTCATTGGAATGAGCTCAAAAAGCTCATTCCAATGGGGTATTTACAAGCGATAAGTACATGTATGTTTAAGAGACAAAAATTAAAATTTGAATAGCGATTTTTGCGAAGAATGCTGACAAGTTTTGGCAGTTATGCTGGTAAAAAGGTAAGATATGCAAAGTGGTTGTTTTTTAGAGGCGACATTTAATTAAGGGGAATTAACCCTTGATTACTGAGGTAACTTCTAAAAGTACTGAAATTTCATGAAGCAATGTGAATAACAGACAACAGTTGCCTAAAAATTTCATGAATAACTAAAATTTTTATTCCTTTGTCTCGAAAACATGGCATATGACCTTTGTTGGAATGAGCTGAATGCGTGTGTTCCAATGAGGGGTCATAAAATTTGAACGAAGATTTGTGTGAATAATGCATTAGTACTGCTAGATTTGGGTAAACGGTTCACCCTGGATACCACCCCTTCTATAGTAGATCTTTTCTGCAAATTTTGTCTAAGATTCTATCAACTTTACAAATAAATACGTTCATGAATCACAATCAGATCCACCCTACAATGTTGCATACCAAATATCAAAAGATTCTGCCTGCTGGATCTGGAGAAGAAGATTTTTTAAGAAATATGCCTGAAACGCACTAAGTTAAAATTTGGGCTCCTATACGGAGCCCAAATATAAACCCAGGGGGCCGATTTGAACAAACTTGAATCAGATCCACCCCACAATGTTGCTTACCAAATATGAAAAGATTCTGAAGCTGGATCTGGAGAAGAAGATTTTTTAAGAAATTTGCCTGAAATGCACTAAGTTCGAATTCAAGCTTCTATAGTGAGCCCAAATATGAAACTAGGAAGCCGATTTGAACAAACTTGAATCAGATCCACCCCACAATGTTGCATACCAAATATCAAAAGATTCTGCCTGCTGGATCTGGAGAAGAAGATTTTTTAATAAATTTGCCCGAAATGCATTAAGTGCGAATTCGGGCTTCTATATTAAGCCCAAATATGAATCCAGGGGGCCGATTTGAACAAACTTGAATCAGATCCACCCCGCAATGTTGCATACCAAATATCAAAAGATTCTGCCTGCTGGATCTGGAGAAGAAGATTTTTGAAGAAATTTGCCTGAAATGCACTAAGTGCGAATTCGGGCTTCTATATTAAGCCCAAATATGAATCCAGGGGGCCGATTTGAACAAACTTGAATCAGATCCACCCCGCAATGTTGCATACCAAATATCAAAAGATTCTGCCTGCTGGATCTGGAGAAGAAGATTTTTGAAGAAATTTGCCCGAAATGCACTAAGTTTGAATTCGAGCTTCTATAGTGAGCCCAAATATGAATCCAGGTGGCTGATTTGAACAAACTTGAATCAGATCCACCCCGCAATGTTGCATACCAAATATCAAAAGATTCTGCCTGCTGGATCTGGAGAAGATGATTTTTTAAGAAATTTGCCTGAAATGCACTAAGTTCGAATTCGAGCTTCTATAGTGAGCCCAAATATGAATCTAGGAAGCCGATTTGAACAAACTTGAATCAGATCCACCCCACAATGTTGCATACCAAATATCAAAAGATTCTGCCTGCTGGATCTGGAGAAGAAGATTTTTTAATAAATTTGCTTGAAATGCACTAAGTTCAAATTTGGGCTCCTATACTGAGCCCAAATATAAACCCAGGGGGCCGATTTGAACAAACTTGAATCAGATCCACCCCACAATGTTGCTTACCAAATATGAAAAGATTCTGCCTGCTGGATCTGGAGAAGAAGATTTTTTAAGAAATTTGCATGAAATGCACTAAGTTCAAATTCGAGCTTCTATAGTGAGCCCAAATATGAATCTAGGAAGCCGATTTGAACAAACTTGAATCAGATCCACCCCACAATGTTGCATACCAAATATCAAAAGATTCTGCCTGCTGGATCTGGAGAAGAAGATTTTTTAAGAAATTTGCCTAAATGCACTAAGTTCGAAATCGGGCTCCTATACTGAGCCCAAATATGAACCCAGGGGGCCGATTTGAACAAACTTGAATCAGATCCACCCTACAATGTTGCATACCAAATATCAAAAGATTCTGCCTGCTGGATCTGGAGAAGAAGATTTTTTAAGAAATTTGCCTGAAATGCACTAACTTCGAAATCGGGCTCCTATACTGAGCCCAAATATTAACCCAGGGGGCCGATTTGAACAATCTTGAATCAGATCCACCCCACAATGTTGCTTACCAAATATGAAAAGATTCTGCCTGCTGGATCTGGAGAAGAAGATTTTTTAAGAAATTTGCCTGAAATGCACTAAGTTCGAATTCGGGCTTCTATAGTAAGCCCAAATATGTATCCAGGGGGCCGATTTGAACAAACTTGAATCAGATCTACCCCGCAACATTGCATACCAAATATCAAAAGATTCTGCCTGCTGGATCTGGAGAAGAAGATTTTTGAAGAAATTTGCCTGAAATGCACTAAATTCGAATTCGAGCTCCTATAGTGAGCCCAAATATGAATCTAGGGAGCCGATTTGAACAAACTTGAATCAGATCCACCCTACAATGTTGCATACCAAATATCAAAAGATTCTGCCTGCTGGATCTGGAGAAGAAGATTTTCAAAGAAATTTGCCTGAAATGCAGTAAGTTCAAATTTGGGCTCCTATACTGAACCCAAATATAAACCCAGGGGGCCGATTTGAACAAACTTGAATCAGATCCACCCCACAATGTTGCATACCAAATATCAAAAGATTCTGCCTGCTGGATCTGGAGAAGAAGATTTTTTAAGAAATTTGCCTGAAATGCACTAAGTTCGAAATCGGGCTCCTATACTGAGCCCAAATATGAACCCAGGGGGCCGATTTGAACAAACTTGAATCAGATCCACCCTACAATGTTGCATACCAAATATCAAAAGATTCTGCCTGCTGGATCTGGAGAAGAAGATTTTTTAATGTTTTTCCCATTGCCTACAGTGTTAAAAAGTGCTGACTCAGCACTTTTTCAAAGTCCCGAAACTGTACCCTATGATAAAACCGATGGCAATTTTTTTTTACCAATCCTTTCTGTTGGTCCTAAGGAAGCTGCACACCAAATAAAAATTCTCAGTGCCGTGCAGTTTTGGAGATATGGGCGTTTTAAATTTTTTCTATTTTTAGCTCCTGTGGTTCCCACGGGGCTGCGGGAAAATTTTTTTTTGCATAAATCAAGTACTCATGACCCAATAAGCCCTCACATAAAATTTGGTTCAAATCAGCCTCTCGGTTTGGAAAATAGAAATTTTGGGCGGGGCAAAAAATTTTGCCCCTCTCATAACAATGTCAAGTATAGCCCCACAAACTTCTCTTGAACAAATCTGAGTCTACACCTCAAAAGGAAGCTGCACACCAAATATCAAGTCTCTGCTACTGCTGGTTCATGAGAAGAAGATTTACAAAGATTTTGGTGCCCCTTGGGGGTGTGGCACCACCCAGGAGGAGGGGCAACTTCATTTGAACAAATCTGAATTGGCATTAGGTAATAAACATTTAGCCAACATTTGAATAAAATTGGGCTAGTGGTTTAGGAGGAGAAGTCGATAATGTAAAGTTAACGCCGGACGGACGACGACGGACGACGGACGACGGACGCCAGACGACGGACGACGGACAGAAAGTGATTAGTTAAGCTCCCCTTGAGCTTCGCTCAGGTGAGCTAAAAATTTGGGCAGAGCCAAAAATACTGTCCGTCTCGGAACAAGACCAAATATTACTCGACAAACTTTCTTTGAAAAAAATTGAATCTAGAGCATATAATGAAGCTGCACACAAAATTTCAAAGCCTTGTGACTAGTGGTTTATGAGAAGATTTTTAAATAATTTAGGGGTTTTCAGGCACTGCCCCCAGCCCATTCGGCTTAGCTACATCTTTTGAACAAACTTGGAAGGTTATTCCCCAAGATAATTTATGTCAAATTGGTTGAGTTTGATTCAGTGGTTCTGGATAAGACTGATATACAAAGTTAATGGACAACCAATGGCAATAGCTCACTCTTTTTTGAGTAAAATATGAATGATTTTATTATCAACATTCTCACCTCTACAAATATTATTCAACAGGCCTATGAATGCTTCATCTACTTTTATACCACCCCATGCTCCACCTGATGCTTTATACAGCTCCTTCAAAGTACCATCAGCTTCCCGTTCATGAACTGTGATGTCCGCAGTACCACCTGGATGAAAAATATATATATATATATCTAAGGTTAAAAAAATTGGTTAAACAGGTATTTTAGGCCTCCTGAAGTTAAATTAGATCTGTTGTTTTAAAAGTGATTTCTTCAAAAATACATTTGGGTGGGGCTTTTAAAAAATTTCTTATATAACTTTTCACTCAGTGGTTTGTTATCTAAGTTTGTTCCATGCTTTCAGGCCTCATAATCTGCAGATTGTACATACTGGACCAGCTACATCACATGTATTAATTTTCTGTATTGTTTTTTTGCCAACTGAATCACACTTGTTGCTTGAGCAGTGATCAAATTGTTGAATGTGTTAAATATTGAAATCAGTTTATTCCGAATGTAAATAAATGAATTGTTATTACTTTAATCATTGTTTCCTTTATACAGCTTGAAGTGATTAGAGATCAGACCTGATGAAGAACGAAACTATTTGGAGTTGGCAGGTAAGAAAATCATAGTGCAGTCCCAACTAAGTTTCGCAAGCCAAGTTTGG
Organism: Pictodentalium vernedei; assembly: GCA_031216915.1. Lineage (NCBI taxonomy): Eukaryota > Metazoa > Mollusca > Scaphopoda > Dentaliida > Dentaliidae > Pictodentalium > Pictodentalium vernedei. The sequence continues at coordinate 397,995,751 of CM062294.1, forward strand.
CCCTTGCCCGGATTCCGACCCTCCTTGTTGGCTCATCCCCCAACATTTTGAATGGCAAGGCCTAACGACCCCATGTCATCCCTCCCATGCAGATAAATGTGGTGACAATTTAAAATGGGACTGAAGAATTATTGGTTGAACTGTTTTCGCTAGTGCTGGAAGTACCCCAAGTCATTCAGACAGAAAAAGGAAGGCATCAGTAGGTGATAACTGAGAATACGAGCTCACCTGTACATGTACGTGTACGTGTACATGTACACCTCCATAGGATTTAGTGTTAAAATCGTGTACGTGTACATAATTTTAACGGTTTTTTAGGGTGAGCTCGAATTTTTTTAACACTGAATTGTATCCTAGACGCCCGTAGTTTTACGTACACGTACATGTACCGTTTTGATTGAAATCGACAAATGAGTTTTCCCCATAGGATTCAGTGTTAAATTGCGAGCAAAAAAAAAACGTTTTGAGAATTCGAACACATCGTCTTGCCGATTCTAACAATCCACGTCCGTACACGATTTTAACACTGAAACCCTATGGAGGCGTACACGGAGATCCACTTGCGGATTTTAGGTCGAAAATCGACTCGTGTGAAGAGGTTGTGTTCGAACTCTCAAACCCACTGTCGCGTTTCTCGAAGTGAGACTAGCGCACGTTATTGCGAGGTGATCTTGATAAGCGCTTGATGGAAATGTTTTGAATGAAGAGTGTTGCCGGGTGTTAGAATCAACAAACCCGCTGTCACGTCTTCCTGAAGTAAAAACACATGTTACCGTTATGACTGAATGAGGTTTTCGTTCAAAAAGAGTCGATTATGAATATGGTCTGTATTATAGACATTCGTGTTTTGTCTTGATGTGACGAAGGGAAATTGAGTTTGGGGGATATTGTTCAAAAGAGTCGATAAAAATATGATCTGTAATAGGTATTCGTGTTTTGTCTTGATGTAAAGAAGAGAAATTGACTTTTAAGCGTTCGTTCAAAAGAGTCAAACACTTAGTGGAATATTTAAATTCATTTTCCGCTCAATTAGGTTTTGAGTGGTAAAATTTTTAATATATTCACGATAGCAATCAGAGAGAGATTTGAAAATGAATAAGTTCTCAGCGTTAAAAATTAGAAAACCAGTTTTCTTTTATCTGTTGAAACAGTCATCAAAGGGATTCTCTCTTAATTCGACATTGAGTGAATGGTTCTTTGATATGTGAATGGAAATCTTTTGACAAAATGTAAAACTACTGTCAAAATGCGTTAAATCAGAAACCGGTTTGTCATGTGGAAAAATTGGGAGAGATGGAGAAAAGGGATGCCAAATGTGCCACTCTGGAGTAGTGGAGACCCTGGAACATTTTCTCTTGGAATGCCCACAGTATATACCTCATAGAATAAAATTTACTGGAAGAATAATGCAGAAGTGGGGTGAAGAAACAAAGGATAGATGGCTGAAGGGGGACACGAGGGAGAGGGTAGGAATGCTTATTGAAGAAATTGAAAAAGAGGAAGTGAGGGACACTATTAAGCAGTTTATATCTGAATGCTGGGAGGAGAGGAGGGGAAGAGGGGGTGGGATGCAGGGGGAATGATGGCCTTCTCTTATGAGGACCGCGACAAATCAGCGGCTGGCCAAAGAGTTATTATTATATGTACTGCTTAAACGTATTTTTAAACTTCTCCAATTCAATCAACAGTCAGTTGAGATGTGAATATTTTCAGTTTATTATATTGAAGGCGGAAAGATTTTTATTACTTAAAAACATAAAAATATAATTAAACATTTAATTTTGAAAATAATAAAACAATTAAAAACGAAAGATGTTTTTGCAGATGGATTCTAGACACCGAGATCGAATTTTAGAAGAGTTTGAGCGTGCTAAGAAGGGCATTCAGTCAGCTGATAGAAGCAGACGTCTTGGTGAGATGGAACTCAAACGCGAAGCCACAAAAATATTTAAACCTGTGAAGGAGGGTCAAGAGCGAAGCAGGAAGGAGATAGTCGAAGAATTGAGACCCATAAAGGAGAGTTCTTTGAGAATGGGTTCGTTGCCTCTTAGTTTTGGAAATCGGTATTCCGTTCAATCTACACCGGATTACGTTCCCACGGGAATTCAAACAGAGAGCGAGTCTGATGATACAGCTTCGACTATCACCACTAGTAGCGTCGCATCGTCTGATGATGACGGTAAGAGAGATCAGTTGTATGGATTTTATAAGGATTCGGAGGGAAGGATTTTTGTAGGAGACACAGAAGTAGATATTGGCGATGATGAATTGATCGTGGGTTCGAACAGATACGAATTGACTGATAGACTGCGCAGATTGATCCTTTACGACAAGCCTAGCGATTACACAGATCAGGATTTCGACAATTACGGCGACATTCTGGTTCAGACCCACGCCATGAAGAGAAATAACGATGCCAGAGAGACGAGGCCCAAAGCCAACAGAGGTTACAAGTGGACGAAAGTGGTGAAACCCATATGGGATATGAACAAGAAGTTCATCGAATCGGTGACTGGCAAAGGGGTGAAAACCATTTTTCCTCCGAGCGATTCTGACGCTCTGTCTCAGAGATTGAGTTTGTTGATGGCGAGCAGACGGGCTGGTAACACAGGATTAGATAATCAGATAGTTACTATATCTGACGAATTGTTAAGACAGAAGGTTTTGAATAAAAACCACTATAAAAGGCTGATGAACGAATTGAAGGATTGATGTGTATATAATAAGTAGAGAGAAACAAACAAACAAAAATAAAACAGTAAATTTTTACACTAGAATAATAAAAGTATTTAAAAACAACAAAACGATTTACCAGTGAAAAAAACAAAAATATATTATAAAAATAAAATATGTTGGTGATAAAGAACAGGGGATACGTCAGAACTTACGTTCAAGGCGGTTCTGGCATCGTCGATTCTATAGAAAACTCGCATCGACCGCATTTGAGGTCGGTAAGAAGATGGCTTTGGATGCTGGTAAGAAAGCCACTTCCGAAGCCAGTGGTAGGATAGCTTCTGTGGCTGGCAAGAGGGCAGCCGACGCATTGATCGACAAGTTGATCAGTCTGCCGGCGAAGCGAGCTGCGTTAGAGCGAACGCCGAAAAGTTGGAAAGATTTTAAGGATGCTGTGGTACCCATACAAGATTTAGCCAAAATGACGAGTTGATCTGGATTGAAGAGAACTCGCGACGGTGTGATATAAATAAATAATAACATTAAAAACTGAGTTTGAAAAACATAAAAAATTTGCGTTTGAAAAGAATCTAAAATAACAAACAAAAAGAAAATAAAACAAAGATGAACATTAAAGATATGTCTTGGAACGACGCCGCAACCAAGAGGTCGAATAACGAGGATTCGATCGCCTGGACCAGAAGTCAAATCAAAAGGATGGAGAAAGCGATTCGCGATGGAAGAGGATTGACTGTGAGATTGAGTCCCGCTCAATTGAGATACAATTTGAGAATGAAAGGTGGTTTCCTACTGCTATTGGCAGGAATCGCCGCAAAAGCATTACCCTTCGCCGCAAAGGCACTACCCTTTCTCGGAAAGACTCTCGGCGTGGGAGCTCTCACGGGACTCGCTAGTTCGGCAGTTGAGAAATTAATGGGTGGCAGCGGACTGTTTTTGAAGAAGGGAGGAGCCGTGTGTCGCGTCCACGTAGACGACAGCGGTAAAGGATTGTATCTAGAACCCGTTAGAGGTGGCAACTCTCCGAGAGGAAACGGTCTCTATCTGAAGAGTGGGCAGAACGTTGAGCGACTCGGCAAGGGTTTGTTGCTCAGTGAGAATTCACCATTTAAGAATATACCGATTTTGAATATGTTATTATAATATAAAATTATATAAAATATAAATCATAGAAAGTATAAAATAATATATTTAAAATGGATAAAAAGGTGGAGAAACAATTAGATGATAATGACGAATATCGCGAGACAGAGTGCGAAGAAACAAAAAAAAAGTGGAAAAAATGGTTAGACGCTAATGATGGATATATGAGGAAAGAACTGATGAAAGAGATAGATAAAGCACGGGATAGACGGTTGGGAATGAGACGCTTTCCACCATCACCACTACCTTCTGAAGAGAATGGTGATGATGCGAGTGTTACCAAGAGATGCACAACATTCGTTCATAATTATGATTCGGATAAACAAAAATGTTGTTATAAACGTATCATATCACAAAAAAAAAGAAAAAAAGAAAAAGAAGAATCGACGCTGAAAATTGAGAAAAAAGGAAACGTTATTATAATATATGGTAATAGTGAAGAAGGAAAACAAAAAAATGAGATCTAAAGATGATCTCATTACTTTTTTTTTTTCATTTTTTGTCGCTAAAAATCAATCTCTCTATTGTTTATATTTCCAAGCTCGTTATTAGCATGTTGACACTCATGTTTTCAAGATGATCTCATCACGTTTTTTTCTTTCTTCTTCGCAAAAAAAAATCAATCACTCTATTGTTTATATTTCCAAGTCCATTATTAGCATGTTGACACTCGTGTCCTCTCCTTTTTCGAAAACGTGTTGAATGTTTATCTTTACTCTTTTGAGTTTTTTTACATCGGTCAACTCGCTCTCACCACCCAATTTCTTCACGAGTTCGAATGAGATGTTTGGAAATATGTAATTTCCATAGGGTAACGACAAATCGTCCTTGTCGAATTCTCTATCTTCGGCGATGACGATGTTCTGCAGATCGCTTTGGTACTCGTAAATCAAATTGAGCTCTGCTCCATCCAATTTCAAAGGCATCTTATATCTGTCGTATTTATACTCTAAGCCCTTCGTCTCGACCTCATTCAATTCGATGGGATTGCGTCGTTGTAATCTATAGATTTTATGAACGAATTTCTTATATGTTTCGACTCGTTTCAATTTCAATTCGCATCTTTTAGGTGTTGTTGTCCTCATGATCGATTATTTGGGTTTTTTTTGTTTTTACGATTTCTAGCAAAAAATGTATATTTTAAATTTTGTATTTTAATAATTTGTTTAAAAAAAATTTTGTTTTTTTCTTGCTCCTTATATATATATAAAAAAAAGTTGTCTTTTAATTTTAATTTCTTTAATGTGAAAAATTTTTTTGTAAAAGTTTTTTTTCTCTTTATAACACGCGTCTGCTTCGCGGAAATTTGTTTTGAACCTCGTGCAAGACTTCGCGTAAAAGTCGTAAGAGTTCTATTTGTCTTGAACCTTCTTTTTTAATAGTTCGAACGACATTGTCGATTAATTTTTGTTCACTAATAGTATTACGATTCGATTTTCTATCGCAAATCGTATCATTTTCTTTCAAAACGCGTAAATATAAATTACGATTTTTTTCTTCTTGGTTTTTTGGAGAATAACGACTTCTTGCAAATAATGTATATTTTAAATTTTGTATTTTAATAATTTGTTTAAAAAGTTTTTTTTTTTGCTCTTTATATATATATAAAAAAGTTGTTTTTTTAATTTTAATTTCTTTAATGTAAAACAAATTATCATTAAATACAAAAATTCGACAAAAAAATATTCTTACAAACTCAATTTTGAGGTAAAAACAATGATCAAGTCTGAACATCCGAATTATAGTTTAGAACATGCAAGACTTCAGACGTTTAAAAATTGGCCTTCGCATCTTGCTCAAAAACCCGAAGATTTAGCCGCCGCGGGTTTCGTTTACGTGGGTAAAAGTGACAAAGTCAAATGTTTTTGTTGTAATATACATTTGATGAATTGGGAACCTCATGACAGACCTTTACTAGAACATATAAATAATATTAAAAAAGGTGCATGTGATTATTTGAACAAGATCATAACATTGGGATTGATTAAAATCGAAGACGAAGAGTGGGATAGAAATAAAAACCAAAAATTATTGATGGATATGTTACAATTAGGGTACACTAAGGAACAATTGTACAATTAAACAACGCGAACAAGACCCTGTCTCAATTCTTAACTTTAGAACATCTCCTCAAATTCATGACGGAAGCGGATGAGTTATCGTCACTCGTCAAAAACGAGCCGAGCAAAACGTCCACTAAGTGTCTGCTCTGTGGAGGTGTTGCAAACATCTTGTTTCTACCGTGTGCACATCTGCGTTACTGTAGAGAATGTTATTCCGAAGACGAGAAAACGTGTTCATTTTGCAAACGAGAAATAAAAGCGATCTTAAATTGTTTTGAATAAAAAACACATTAACAAAAAATTGAATTTAAAAAAAATCTTCTTTTTTTTATATAAAGAGTAAAAAAACAAAACTTTTTAAACAAATTATTTAAATACAAAATTCGGAAAAAATATATTCTTACAAAATGAAACAAACAGATAAAAAAAAATTGGAAAATTTAAATGAGAAAACCATACCTCAGTTAAACGAGATTTGTAAACTATTAAAAACTATTAATCAAAAAAGATTGAAGTCATACAGAAACATTTGCGAAACGATGGAAAGGCAAACGAAATGCCGATAGCAACGACGTCAAAAAATGCATCGGTTGTGAAAAATGAGAAGAAGAAAAAGATAGTAAAAGGAATCGAAATGCCAATAGCAACGACGTTAAAAAATGCATCGGTTGTGAAAAATGAGAAGAAGAAGAAGAAAAAGATAGTAAAAGGAATCGAAACGCCAACATCGAAAAAAAAACGAAAACGTTTCGATTGTGAAAAATAAGAAGATGACTAAACAAAAAGCCGTTGAAGAACTTCAAGTTTCCAAAGAAAAGAAAAGAAAAACGAAAACGAGTGATGCACATCAGATTCTAGGCAAACGAGATATATCGAATGAACTTCGACGAGCAATAGACGAAGGGAAAGGAGAAGAATATCTAGCGCGACTCGCCGCGGAACTATTTCAATCGAAATCCGTGGAACGGGAGAGTGCGATCAAAGGCATTTTTAAAACTTTCGACGTGGTTCCCTCGTTGAAGAAAATCGATCCAAAATTGTTCATGGAACGGGTGAAGAAAAAAGTATTGGTTTTGTTTCGCAAATACCTGAATGTGGGACTAAAAATTAAGATGATACTCCATTGCGTGATGAATAAAATCGACGTGAAGTCCGGCGAGAGCATCGTGAAAAATACATATTTCAGATCTAACGTCGAACCCGTATTTCAAGGTTCAGATTTATCGGACGTTTTCGAAAAGATGAAAGACAAGATGTTGACGTCTCTCGCGAATTATCAACATGAAGGTAGTAATTGGACGTTCGATGAGGTGCTGAAACTCGAAATTCACATAACTAAAAACGATTTGTTGAAAGGGTCTTCCTACGTGAAATTACCGTATTTCCTCGCTAAGAAATACGCCGTGATCAACGTGAAAAATAATGATGATCAGTGTTTTAAATGGGCAGTCACCTCCACTTTATACCCTGTCAAAATGAACTCCGATAGAGTTTCTCGTTACGAGGAGACTTCTAAAAATCTCGATTGGACCGGAGTGACTTTTCCAATGCAGTTAAAACACATCGAACATTTCGAGGCACAAAATCCCACCGTAGCGGTGAACGTCTTGGGATACAACGAAAAACGAAAGATCTATCCTCTCAGACTGACTTCGTATCTCGGAAGAGAAAAGACAATTATTTTATTATTGATTTCGAATGGTGACAATCATCATTATTGTTGGGTTAAACATCCGAGCCAATTACTGTCGAAACAAAATAATAATCATAACGGAAAGATATCTTTATGTTACAATTGCATGAACGTGTTTCACAGCGAAGACTCGTTGGCAAAACATCAGGAATATTGCAACGAAAATCAAGGTGTTGCCGTCGAAATGCCCAAACCCAAAACCATTGTGAAGTTTGAAAATCACAATAGAAGGTTAAAAGTACCATTCGTCGTTTACGCCGATTTCGAATGTTTCCCCGCGAAAATGAGTTCCTGTCAACCCAACGCTTTTGAAAGTTACGTCGGAAGATATCAAAATCACATACCTTCGGGCTATTGCATTTACGTGAAATGCGCTTTCGACTCGCAACACGACATGGGTCCCTTCACCTACACGAAACAGTATGAAGATGACGATGTGGCTCAAAGGTTCATGGAAGAGTTAGAATGGAAACTTCAAATGTTATACGGCAAATTCAAAACTCCAGCAGAAATGATCATCACGCGAGAGCAGCAGGACGAAAATAACAGAGCCACCGAATGTCACATATGCAGACAATCGTTCGACGAGAATTTGATGGAAAATAAGAAGGTCAGAGACCACGATCATTACACGGGTCTGTATCACGGTCCGGCTCACAGCAAGTGTAATTTAAAATATCGAGATGCCGTTTTCTATCCAGTGATGTTTCACAATCTCTCGGGTTATGACAGTCATCTGTTCGTGAAAAATCTCGGCACCTCACACGAAGAATTAAATTGCATCGCGAACAGCGAAGAAAGATACATTTCCTTCACGAAATGGAAGCTCATGGAGGAGAAAAGAGTAATCGACGGAGAGACGTTGGAAGAAAAAACGAAATTCATTCGTAGAGCCATACGTTTCATCGACAGTTTTAAATTCATGTCGACCGCTCTGGAAAAATTAGTCGATAACATGAGCAAGGATAAATTTAAAATCATGAGCGAACATTTCGAAGAATGAGTAGACATCATGTTGAGGAAAGGAGTCTATCCTTACGATTACATGAACGATCTAAAGAGATTCGAAGACACCGCACTACCTTCAAAAGAAGATTTTTATTCGAAATTATACGAATCCGACATTTCCGACGAGAATTACGAACATGCTAAAAACGTGTGGAAATCATTCGATATGAAAACCATGAGAGATTATCACGATCTCTATCTGAAGACTGACGTTCTACTCTTGGCAGACGTGTTCGAAAATTTTCGAGACGTCTGTTGTCGAAATTATGATCTGATCCCGCTTGGTATTTCACCGCACCCGGTCTGGCGTGGGACGCTCTGTTGAAGACCACCGAAGTCCAATTGGAATTATTATCCGACGTGGACATGTTGGTCATGTTCGAAAGGGCTGCGAGAGGTAGCGTCTCGATGATCTCCCACAGACATTCTGAGGCTAACAATCCCTACATGAAAGAAGGTTTTGATTCGAAACGGTCGACTAAATACCTAGAGTATTGGGACGCTAATAATCTGTACGGTTGGGCTATGAGTCATCCTTTACCGATTGGAAATTTCGAATGGGTGAAGGAACCGGAAGAGATGCAAAAATGGAGAGACTATCCTTGCATTTTAGAAGTCGATTTGAACTATCCGGAAGAATTACATGATCTACACAACGATTATCCGCTGGCTCCCGAACGAATGGAACCGAACGAGGGAGATGAGGAAAAACTCATTCCCAATTTATTTAACAAACGTAACTACGTCGTCTACAGTGAGAATATGAAACAAAACGTCGATTACGGGATGATATTAGTCAACATACATCGCATCATTCGATTCGACGAAGAGCCTTGGATGAAAAAATACATTGATCTCAACACGAATCTCAGAATTCAAGCTGAGAACGATTTCGAAAAAGATTTCTTCAAACTCATGAACAACTGCGTGTACGGTAAATCGATGGAAAACATCAGGAAAAGAACCGACGTTCAACTCGTCACGTCTGAGAAAAGAGCTAAAACATTAGTGGCAAAACCCAATTACAAACACCGAACCATATTCGACAAAAATCTAGTGGCTGTTCACATGCAAAAGACGCACCTGAAGTTCAACAAACCGTATTATCTCGGACCGATCATCTTAGATGTCAGCAAGCAATTGATGTATGAGTTTCACTACGATTACGTCAAACGAAAATTTGGTGATAAAGCCAAACTACTGTTCACCGACACGAACAGTTTAGTTTACGAGATAGAGACGAAAGACGTCTACCGAGATATATCTCAGGACGTGGCCAAGTGGTTCGACACGAGCAATTATCCCGTCGATCACCCGTCTAACATTCAATCAAATGACAACAAGAAGGTGTTGGGTAAATTTAAGGACGAGAGCGGTGGTAAACAAATCGTCGAATTCGTGTGCTTGAGACCCAAACTGTATGCTTATCGTCTAGAAGATGAAGAGATCAAGAAGTGCAAAGGAGTTTAAGCGTGCATGGTGAAGAAAAACATCTCTTTCCAAGAGTATAAAGATTGTCTGTTAGGAAGTGGTCCGGTGTATAAGACTATGAAAGCGATTCGAAGTGAAAATCATGACTTGTATACTGAAATAGTCAACAAGATTTCGCTGATGGCCGACGATGATAAGAGATTCATATTAGACGATAAAATAAGCACTTTGGCACTCGGACATTGGACTGTGGATCTAACTATAGACGATATGAATGTGGATGATTGGATTCCAGATACGATTGCGGATGATAAGATTCCAGATATGATTGTGGATGATAGGATTCCAGAAAATCAAGAGGAATTAGACGGATTCAAAATTATAGAAATCGATAGTAACATCGAGAGTCCAGAAAATGAAGAGGAATTAGATGGATTCGAAATTATAGAATACGATAGAGACATCGAGAGTCCAGAAAATCAAGAGGAATTAGATGGAATCAAAATTACAGAAAACGATAGAGACATCGAGAATGTTAGTTTAAAAAAAAAGAGAAAAAAACAAAAAAAAATAACGTCATTTTTTGGTGAATTATAATAAAATAAATAAAAAAAATATATACACATTATGAATAAGAAAATAAAGATATCCGTACAAGGTGTCGTCTTACCTAACGAACCCCTATCCAACATCGATCTGTTGAATGCGGCAAAAGATTTGAAAATCAAAGATTTTCTAGGCGTGTTTTCCAGAGATGCCTTGCCGAAGAGAAGACCTCGACAATCGGAATGCGGAATTTTAAATCTAGACGATTCATCGGGTGAAGGCACTCACTGGGTGGCGTGGATCAAGAACGGGAAGAAGAAAAATTATTATTTCGACAGCTACGGAATCTCACCGCCAAAAGAAATAAAGAACTATTTCAACAAATCGATGGTTCATTACAACACGGAACAAGTGCAATCACCAGATCAAGTGTTTTGCAGTCACCTATGTCTCTACGTTCTCAAGAGATGGTCTGAAGGAGATCGATTTCAAGACATTCTCAATGACTTACATTACAGAGAGATTTTTTTTTATAGTATATATAAAGATAAAAAATTATTTTAAAAAAAATTTTAATTGAATAAAAACGAAAAATAAAATAACATAGTTCATTTTTAATAAACTGCGTTTTGAATCTATTTTTCTAAAAACAAAAAATCCCACAACAACATGCCAGTCGATAAATTTGGTAGAAGTGACAACGAAAAAGTCAACCCAAGAAAGAAGAGGAAGACGTTTAAGTCGACGATGGTTACGACGTTGCCAACTTGGACGAACGTTACGTTCGGAGATACGAACCTCGAGAAGAACCTTTGAACATGAACGATAAGAAGCTCTACAATCTTCCTGAGCCGATAGATCTCGCAGATGCTGCGACTAAAAAATATGTCGACAGGGGGAACGCCAATTTCGAACGAATCCTGCTAGATAATTACGTGGATAAAACCATGACCAACGATCTCGATCTGAAATCCAAATGTTTGGTGAACGTCACGAATCCCATAGATCCCACCGATGCCGCGACCAAGAAATACGCGGACGACTCTCACGCGAGATTCAGCGAACACCTGAGAAATAGATACGTTCAGAAAACGATGCACTCGGAATTGAATGCCAATTCTAACAAGATAATGAACGTGGCCACTCCCACGAATCCCAAGGACGTGGCGACCAAACACTACGTAGATCTGGAACAGAGAAAGTCTGACAGACGAGAAATGAAATTGGATCTGAATACGGGATTCAACAAGATATTGAATCTGTCGAAGGTCGACGACACGGATGCGGATTCAACCGCGGTCAACAAGGGCTACGTAGATTCTGCCGTGATACGATCACAAGAATACCTAGAATCACAAGTGGATGATCTCTACCTGAACAAACAATCTGGCGGAACCATGGAGGGTGGTATCGACATGAACGGTAAGAATTTATTCGGACTCAGTCACAATCCCGAATTCGATTCCAGGGCAGTCAGCAGGAAGTACGTGGATGACAACTCGGTCTGGAGAAAGGGTGACATCATGGAAGGTAAACTAGACATGGGTGGACACGCGCTCACGAATCTACCGGATCCCGTGAACATGACGGATGCCTGCACCCTGATTTCGGTGGTGGAGAAAGTCAAATATGCTAGACAATTGATCACTGTGTGGGCCGAAGAGGCCGGCACCTTAGATGAGGGAAAAGCTGAGTGGTCTTTCGGAAATGGAGGTAGCGGATCGAAACATGGTCAGGTGGGATATCCCATGCCGCTGGGAGGTGAAATCCTTCGAATGAGTCTGGCTTCCTCGGATTTGAATAACAGAGCGGTCGTCAATCTCATGGTGAATGGTGTAGAGAGCGATAAAAGATACAGCATTGAAAAGACTGAGAATCAACACGCGAATGTTAGCACGTTTGGCACACCTCTCAAAGTGAACGCCGGAGACAGGATTAATTTTGTTACGAAAACCAATAATCCCGAAGTGGCGGCTTCGGGATTATTGGTTTTCGTAACAAAATTAATGATTTAGAAAGATGTTCAATCTCTCTAGATCACATTACTTTATTTATTTTTTTTTGTTTTTTTGTTTTTAATAATTACTCATTACTTTTTTTTTTTTTTTTTTTGGTTTTTTATTTTTTTCAGACTCGTCTCTCATCGAATGATCGACATCTTATTTCCGTCCGATTCGAATTGTAATTCTCTGTCTGACAGGACCAGGGTGAAGGCTTCGTTTTTTCTCGGAATGTTCCTATCGAATTGCATCTTGATCTGAATGTCTAAGACGCTACTCTTGAGTCGTTCATTCTGTCTACTGACGTCGAATACGAACATGGGATACATCGACTTGTATTCGCCGGGAGACATGTTAGGGTTGCTCATCAATTCGTCTAGACCGTGATATTTCTTTCTAAAATCAGCGGCGTCGCCGTACAGTCTGCAGAAATCGTTCTTGTCGAACGACGCATTGTAATCGATTGCTGGATATCTCGTGGCGTTCAGAAACACTTGCATGTTTCTCAAATGGCAGTGATCGAACAGCGACGCATTCTTTTCCTAAGACCACGATGAAACGCGGTCTCTCGGAAGCGGATTTCACCGTCAATCTCCAATCGAAGTGATTCGTGGAGGGAGGAATGCTAGCAGTGTTGCACTGTCTCATTCTAAATCCCACGAGTAATTTACTCTTGGATTCTATGATCTTGTAGAGACGCACTTTCTCCATGATCGAAGGCTCCACGTGCAGAACGAACCACGATATCTTGTGTAGAGTTATCTTACCCGCATCGGTCGCAGTGAGTCTCACTATTGCGTCGTCGTTTCCTTTTCGAATCAACATCACATTGTGTTTGAATCCGTACATGATCTTGTTGTAATCGTCCGCAAATCTGAAGATGTGTTTCAAAGGTATCCTGAACGAAAACGTTCCTTTAGGTCTGGACGTCTTGACGACGTAGTCGAATATCAAGGCAGCGCCTGCGCTAGCAGGACCTACGGTGTCTTTCACCCACAACTGATTAAGTCCTCTGGATTTCGAAAAATCATCAGGATACGTCAAGAGTCCGAACATCGTGGTGGCCTGACCGGGATGAAAAACAGATTCTATCTCTTGTCCGGATAGCATGTATTTTATATTACTGAATAGATGCATGATGCCATTATTGGCTAGAGTAACCGTGTCGTCGGCGGCGTAGTCGCTCCCATCTTCCTTGGTGAGACGTCCCTGCACCACTATGTAACTCTCGCTAGGATGTACGAATAAATCTTGAGTTTCAACGTTGATTCTTATCTCTCCCGCATTGTTCAAACTCGTTCCGGTTACCGGTTCGTATTCGTGAACCTCATATTCTTGAATACTTTCATCTTTCACTATGCTTTGTGCTATATCTAGTATATTTGTCATTTTAAAGGATTTTTAGTTTTTTGTTTTTTCATTAGCTTGCTTTTTTTTATCTAAAAATAGTTTTTAATTATTTTTTATTATTTTTTTCTCTCTTATATATATGTGTGTAAACAAGAAAATGTTAAAGAGAGAAAATAAAAAAAAATTTGTTTTCTTTATCAAAACTTTGTCTTCTGTAATTGTTGTTCGTAAAACTTTCCGATGATCTCTTCTCCATCCAAAGCTTCGATTTCGTAAGTCACCGGATCGGTGTGAAATATTTTGATTATCACGAAGATTTCCGAGGTCCATCGAGGAGTATAACCCTTTTCGAAGTGCTTCTTATAAGCGTAAATTCTCACTCGATCACCGACCGCAAATTTCGGCATTCCAGACTTCTTCCTGATCTTAGATCTCTCAGGATATAGATTCGCGTAGACCCTTTTTTCGTTTCGAGGATCGCTAGCTTCCACGGGAGTCATCTTGATCGATCTGTGTCGCGTGTTGTTGTAATCTTTGACCAAACCGTTCAGAGCGTATATGTATTTCTTGGTCGAATTCGCCGTGAAGTATCTGTGCATCTTTTCCTTCATCGTTCGATTCCAACGTTCCACCACGCTGGCTTTCTCTTCGTTTTTGATCGAGTAGAGGTCTACCAATCGATGAACGTGCTTGTTGTAAAATTCCTTTCCCTTATCCACCCACAATTTACTCGGTTTTCGAGAAGACGAGTCGAACACGCTCTTCAGAGCCTCGGCGACGCAAGGTCCCGATTTATTCTTCAAAGCTCTGGAAAACACGTTGATGACCATCAATAGATATTTGACGCCCTCGTTCCACCTCGAAAACGATCTCATGTCGACCAAGAGGCAGACCAAATATCATCCAGACCATTCACGAACACCCTTCTCTTTCGAAATTTACGCACTATGGGTTTGTGTAACTCCTCGGCCAATTCGCTCGTCAATAATCGTTTCTTCTTTTTTTCAGATGCGCTTTTCTTTTTTTTGAACGCCCCATCCGAATCGACATTTCGCACCGATCAGATTGCCGACCAGCGAATGTTCCATCTTCTCTCTCCTGGTCGGATTCGATATGCCTCTCAATTTCCCCAACATGTTTTTATCGTAGATGTCGTTGTGAGTCTTGGTGTTGGGATGTTCGGCGTAGCACAGATCGTGATCATACGCGGCCGCGTCCACCCTATTCACAGGTTTGCTCCAAGATTTGGGTGTCAGATCGGCGTTGAGTCTCTTGTTCAATTTCGTTCCGGGTCCTGTGAAACTGTGACTGGGCAGATGCATTTCGAAAGGTAGATTATTGATCATTTTATTCACGATGCCTTTACCTTTGCTCGCATTCTTTTTTGACGAATCTAGTCTTGACAGAACCACATACGTCGCAAATTCCGCGAAGCATCTGTCTGTCGTTTTTAGTTCGCACTTCTCTAGAATTACTTGTCTCGGTAACTCTCTTACACTTTACGCAATACATTTTTTAAAAGTTTTTTAAATTAATTTGTTTTTTATTTTATATATAAATTTAATAATTAATTCTGTTCTTATTATATATATTTTTTTTTTCAATCGCTGCTCTTGAGTTCTATCATCTTACTGAATTCCTCCCTGGCCTCTTTCCTCCCCTTTTCCACGAGAGAATCCTTCATCTCTTCCTTGATGATCTGACGAGTCTTGATTCTCACGGCTTCTTTCATGGCATCGTATTTCATTTTCTCGCTCAATATCACGAAGTATTCTCCGTCCGATATCCTACCGTCTTTCAATGCCATAGAGATCATTTCGGATATCGTGTCGATCTTGGAGTCGGCCAAGACGCGAATCTTGTCGTGTTTCCTTGCCTTCAGATATAATTTCCTATTCAAAAAGTTTCTGAGCGTGCTAAACAATCCGGCGGCGAGAGCCACTCCTTCTACGGTCAACACGATCAGAATGCTGACCGCGGTCGACAACAATCTGATGCCGGCTGCGTGTAAACTCATGGAAATCGTGATGAGTGTCGCGTTGATGAATGTCACGAAACGCGAATACTTCTTCTTGAGAGAACAACGAGAATCTCTCTCTCGAGTTAGATACTCTTGGATTCTATTGATTTGATCGATGTGATACCTCCCTCCTCTTTCTCTTTCTTCTAGCGATGGTGCCGTCGGCAAAACGTCGATCGGCTTCTCATCCTCGTCGTCCACTAACGTCGGATACAATTTATTTCTGGTTCTCATTTTTGTTTTTTTTTCTTTCTAATATTAGATAAAAAATTTTATGTGTGTATTTATTTTTATTTTCTATTCTCCCTTATTTTATATCAACGAAAAAAACTTAAGACGTATGCTTCATTCAGCAATAATTTCTTGATGCATCCCTTGTCTTCTAAAGTCAGACTTTTACGCGCCAATTTCAGTTCTTCCGAAACTGTAGGCTTGTCTTCATTCTTACAGAACCCTAATCTCTTCCAAAACGTGATCACATCGTTGAATCTAATGCGTTCGAACGCCAGTTCGAAATACATGACGACCATATCTTCCCTTTCCATCGTCAGACATGAATAGTTCTTCGTTCACGCAGTTTGCGTATGCTCTCATCAGCATGTTTAAGAGAATCCTTGCTCTAATAGTCTGGGAAGCGCACATGATTTACGTATTTTTTTTTATTATCTATTCGATTTGATATATTTATTTTTCTAAATAACTATTATTTATATATATTTTTTTTTCTCTCCTATATATATCAATCAAAAAACGTGACAGCGGGTTTGCGAATTTCTAACACCCGGCAACACTCTTCATTCAAAACATTTCCATCAAGCGCTTATCAAGATCACCTCGCAATAATGTGCGCTAGTATCACTTCGAGAAACGCGACAGTGGGTTTGAGAGTTCGAACACAACCTCTTCACACGAGTCGATTTCCGACCTAAAATCCGCAAGTGGATCTCCGTGTACGCCTCCATAGGGTTTCAGTGTTAAAATCGTGTACGGACGCGGATTGTTAGAATCGGCAAGACGATGTGTTCAAATTCTCAAAACCTTTTTTTGCTCACAATTTAACACTGAATCCTATGGGGAAAACTCATTTGTCGATTTCAATCAAAACTGTACATGTACGTGTACGTAAAACTACGGGCGTCTAGGATACAATTCAGTGTTAAAAAAATTCGAGCTCACCCTAAAACCGTTAAAATTATGTACACGTACACGATTTTAACACTAAATCCTATGGAGGTGTACATGTACACGTACACATACATGTACAGGTGAGCTCGTATTGTCAATTATCACCTACTGGCATCCAAGTAAGCTTGGCATAGGGATTTGTAGGTGCTAAAGCCAAGAAATCATTAAACACATGGACCATGTGCATGTGTGAAACTTGACCTGGGCTATCCACTGAAGAGCAGATCTGAATTTTTCGAGGAGATTACTGACTGAGCACCCCCATGGGAAGTACCTTGTCATAATCGAATAAGGTGTTCCATGAGAAATCAAGTAGGGGGTAATCTATTGGCCAAATCAAGAGGAGCCGAAATGCTGACTCTAACTGTATGTCTATTTTCACCATCTAACAATTGGGACCAAAGTCCAAAATTGAATCAACATCATCCTGGATGGAAGAATAATACACTGACGTCAATTGACTGCGGAATTGTCATTAATTAAATCCCCAGGGTGAAGGACAGGTGATGAATCATTGCTAATTCACCAGAAACTTTTTACAGAACATCGGTAATGGGGGAAACCCAAAAATCTGCAAATGTCTGAGATATTTCCTTTTAGAATATTTTTGTAATAACTTCTGGATGGTCAAATGCTTATTTCAAGTTCTGGGGAATTGCACGAACTTGGGACCCAGAATGGTTTATTGAAAACCCCCTCGTAAAGCCATGCGCTAAAAACTTGACAGGCTGTGCATTGTAACCTTGCAATAATTCACTTAGATTGTCCACTTGTGCTGACTGGCTGTGCCTGTCTGCAGCCTTGACTGTCGGGGATCTCAACTTGCAATGTTTATTATCTTGTGTCAACATAATTCTGATTTGGATTTGGTTCATCCACTCGGTTGGCTAGCTTAGAAAGTCTACATCATATATCCCATACATGTGTCCTTTGAGAGAACTCTCCCTCACTGTTCCTGTCCTTTTTGAATTCTCACAGTTCATGACAGAACTCATAACTTCAAAATGTGCTGACAGGTAAAACAGGCTAGTACATGATCAATCTCTGCCATTATCAAGGGCTAATACCACAATACAATAGCCTACACTTTAAGACATACGCAAGTCGATCCTCGCTAACAACATCTAAACTAAGCCTTTACTTGGGTTCGTAATCTATTCAATAAATTTGGGCCTGTAGCCCTCCTACATCCACCTAATCTGAGGACAGCGGTGTCCAACTAGCAATGTTAATTATCTTGTGTCAACAAGCTCATTCACATGACACCCTATTATGACATCTACTAAATGGCCAAAACCCAAGTCTCACTGAACTAGCTAGATCTCCAAACTTTATATCCTGTCTTGGGATGTCAGATAACAATATTTCCAGATGCCTAAACATAGCATGCAGCATGCCTGAAGATAAAATCTGCATGCACCAATTCAGAAATGATATACTTGGTAGACGCATCGAATGGAATCAATTTGTAAATGACAATCACTGCTAGATTAATTGACTGATGATAACACAGAGACATCTTATCCTTACTGGTAATACACTGTATGCCAAAGAATTATCCCACTGAGTTTTGCCTAAGGCTAATTATATAATTAAAACGTGTATTTGCTACACAGAAGAAATATATACATATATCTGAACTTGAACATTGGGTGCAGGGGCCTCCCCTTTTTAGACAGGCTTTGCCCTGACAGCTCCACCTTTCAAGAGAATTGCCCTGTGATTCTCTAAAAACAAGAGGCCCCACTGGGCCTGAAGAGCTCACCTTGAATAGAACCATATAAGCAGAGTCTAAGAATGAATCTAATCAAACAATCAATCTCCATAGGATCCATTGTCAATCCTTGAGCACCTCAGGAGTGACTAAAATAGTCCAAGCATCATGCCTTTTCTTCAGTTAATCATAATGTGAAAAGCAGAGCTCCCCTATGGAGCCCCTTGATATAACCTATGTGGATTGATCTTAGTTACAGAACTCCAGAGGGTACTTAATAAAAAATTTCTAATTCTTCAACTGCGTGGCCAATTCCGGCTCCCACAATGAGCCCAAATATTAACCCAGGCACTCAATTTGAACAAACTTGAATCTCACCCCACCAGGGATGTTGTATACCAAATATGAAAGCATTCTGACTGGTGGATCTCAAGAAAATATTTTTTCAAGAAATTTCCTCATATTGCACAAAGTTAAAATTTGGGTTACCACAGGGAGCCAGAATGCTAACCCATCGCCCCTATTTAACAAAACTTGAATCTGACTCTCCTTGAGATGTTGCAAACCAAATATGAAAGTATTCTGACTGGTGGATCTGAAGAAGATTTTTAAAAATTATCCCTGATATTGAACTAAGTTAAAATTTGGGCTTCCATAGGAAGCCCAAATATTACCTAGGGACTTGATTTGAACAGTCTTGAATCTGACCCTCATAACAATAATGTATGTCAAACATTAAAAGATTCTGACTGGTGGTTCTGAAGATGATTTTTAAAGATTATTCCCCATATTGCTCTAGATTAAAGATCCAGGCTCCTGTATTGAGCCCAAATATGCACTATGGGTGCTTCATTTTAACAAACTTGTATCTGACACCCCTATGGATTCTGTATACCAAATTTCAAAACATTCTGACCATTGGTTCTAGAGAAAATGTATTTTTAATTTTTTGCAAATATGCTGACTCAGCATTTTTTTTATGCCCCCCCCCCCCCCCCACCACTACAGAACACCCTGACGTTACCAATGGCAATTTCTTTTTACCATTCAATTCTACTGGTCCTAAGGATGCTTCATACCAAATATCGGTTCACTGTTCCATGCAGTTTGGTAAATATGGTTGTTTTAAAATATTTCTATTTTTATCTCCTGGGGTTCCCACGTCGACACAGGAAAAACTTTTTTGGCACGAGTCAAGGACTTATGACCCAATAATACCACATACCAAATTTGGTTCAAATCTGACTATCAGTTCAGAAAATAGAAATTTTGGGTGGGTTAAAAATCTTGCCCCTCCCATTACAAAGGTAAATATTACTCCACAAACTTTGTTTGAACAAATTGGATTCTACACCTCAAAAGGAAACTCCATACCAAATATCAAGTCATTGTACTTACTGGTTCATGAGAAGATTTTAAAAATATTTTGGAGAAATTTCCCCCACCCTCTCCCTATTGGGCTGGGCATGTTGAGGTGAACAACAATACAATGCCCATTTGGGGAGATCACTCACACAAACTTTCACTTGAATTGGCCCAGTAGTTTTGGAGATGTCCAACACATAGTGTTGACAGATGCTGGCCGACCGGTGGCCGGCCGAAGGATGGAGAGCAGTTCGTCAAAATGAACTGAAAACACAAAAGGGCAAAGCCACGTTCAACCACCACTCACACACACTAACAATCAGCTATGTACACAACTCATTATGCACTTACTCCACCACAGTAAATCACTAATAAAATGTGTACAAATAATTTCAGGGCTTACAGCCAGGAACATGTGCTGGTTATGTAAATCTCATGAATATTTGTGGAGATTTGGAGCCAGGCTAATGCACTTCTACCTCCTTGTATCTTGTGACTGGGCCTCCGTCCATGTGGCAAGACCACCCCCCCCCCCCCACCCCCCGCCCAGTCGTTCCCTAAGTTAATAAAACATGTGCAAATAATTTCAGGGTTACAGCCAGGGACATGCGTCAGTTATGTAAATCCAATGAATATTTGCCGAGATGTTGATCCAGGCCAATAGCACTGGTCTAATGTAAAATGCAAAACTTTGCCTGTGTGTAGAATAAACCTGTGAATATATAAGAAATTTTGGAATTTTTTTTTGCAGCAAACACCAGCGCCAAACATTCTCTCTCAGTCATGGAGTAATTTTGCTCCCTTTGCCAACAGAAAATAATGCAGCTCTGCCCCTCTCCCCACCCCACCCCATGTCTGACGCATCAGTCTGGATGACAAATGGCCTGGAGAAGTCAGGGGGCATAAGATGGGTGATCTGCTTCAAGGTATTGAATGCCTGATCTTCTTGGAACTCCCACTTCAACTTGTTGGGCTGCCCCATCTTTGTAAGGTCCTTTAGATGGGCAGCCACCTCAGCAAAATTTGGCACAAATTTCCTGTAGTAACCAGCTAGCCCCAGAAACAATCTTACCTGTCTTTTGGTCTGAGGTGGGTTGACCTCGTGCATTCTGCCCAGTTTTTCCTCATTCATTAACCTTCCCCTCGCTAGAAATTCTATGATCCGGAAACCAATTTGACATTTCGGAAGTTTGCCTGTTGGACTGGCCCTTCATAGCCTATGAAAAATGGATCAAAGTATGTTGATGTGTTCTGCCCAGCTACCCGTGTTACCCAAAGTGTTGTCCAGGTAATGTTCAACCCCCTTTATGTATGCCAACAACTTTCTCATCATACAATTGCATGTTGCCCCGGCACTGACCATTCCAAAGGGTGGCTTTTTTAAACTGGTAGCAGCTGTCCGGTGTGGTGAAAGTGGTCATTGATCGATGCTCCTTTGTTTAGTTTGGAAGGTATAGCCTCTATGTCACTCGTTGGTTTGTTGTCAAAACTTGGTGACAGAGTTCAGCCTTCTAAAGTCAATGCACAAACAGAGACTACTGTCTTCTTCCAAGGAGTTGTACATGGAATTTGACGGTTCGATAACTCCCATTTCTAGCATCTGTCGACCCCCTCCCGCATTTCCTGTCTTTCTGAGTAAGGGATACTATAGGGTCACTGGATCAGCCATGGTGAGTTCAATTTTATGCTCAGCCAGATCGGTGATTCCAGGTCGATATGAAAATGCATCAGTTCAGCTGGGTTAGGGTTATTTTCTCTGGCCATGACATGGGTGGCTCAGCCTCCCTCTTCTGGTAGTATCTGAGCAGGTTGGATGATACAACTTCATCCTGCCCTTGATGTTCACTTTGTAGTTATGCTGTTTACACAACTCATGATGTCAAATGGTTCAGTCCACTAAAGAAGAAACTTGTTGTGCACAGTAGGGAGAAGCATTGTCACCTTCTGACCAACCTCGAATTGTCAATTTCTTGTTTGCCAGTCATAGTGGTGTTTGTACTTTCCTTGGGCTTTGTGGAAACTTTCTCTTGCCAGGCGATATGTATCTTCTAGTTTGCTCCCGAGATCGAGGACAAATTGATAGGTGTTTAGGACCTCAAAAGTTTCTGTCCCTGTCCATAGTTCTTTCAGAGTTTGCTTACGACCCCTCATCATTCGCCCGTATAATAATTCGAATGGAAAAAATCTGGTGCTTGCTTGCGGGACCTCCTTGTAGGCAAACAGGACAGCAGGCAAGTAGCAGTCCCAGTTCTTTAAGCTTCTTCTGGCACATCTTTTATAGCATACCCTTCAGGACACCATTCACTCTTTCACATAGCTCATTGCACCTCAGGTTGGATGGGGTGGTAAGAATTTGTTTTATTGACATCAACTGACACATCTTGAGCATTTTCGATGTGAAATGAGAACCCCCGTCACTGAGGATTTCTCTGGGGAAGCCCAGCCTACAGAAGACCTCGAGAATAGCTTTGACAACTCTGTTTTTATCCTTGGCAGTGCTACTGCCTCTGGGTACTTTGTAGAGTAGTCTACGATGGTTAGCAGGTATCTGCTGCCTTTGTCGGAAACATAATTCAACCTAACACCTTATCGACACCTGGCAGAAACCACTCCAAATTCATATTTAGGCAAAGCACACCCAAAGGTACCTCAAAGGTATCCCAAGCACACCCCATAGTCTTTAAAAACAATGATGTTAGAACCGGCACACCTCAAACATACCCCAGTGCCTTAGAGCAAATTCTCTTCGCAGGTAAAACAACATAAGCATACCCCAGGCACTTTGGGGAATCCTTTATGTGACATCATTTGAAATGTCACATGATCTCTGTAAGTCGAAGATGGGATATCGAAGTGATGATGTCACAGCAACCTGGCTCAACAGAGAATTTTTGGACTGGTAGCAAGTTAGAAGTGAACTGAACTTTGCTAGATTGAGGAATGGATATATTTTAATGTAGGAATGATGGAAGAAATTTATTGCGAATTCGCTGGTGCAGATAACTGGAGTTACTAAAGTGTTATTTAAATAGAAACACCCTGGAAAAAATGAAGTGACTCGGGAGTGCCATTTTCAAAGTTTCTTCCATACAACATCATGTCAATGATGTCCTACAGCCAAGTCTTCCAACTGAAAATTGATGATGGATAATCTTATAGCATAGGGAGTTGCTGCAAGCCTTGTCGTGCTAACAAGAACACCATCATACATTGTAAGAGGCCAATGAAAGGAAGCAAAACCCACTCTATTATTGTTATGCCTTTGTTCCGTTTAATTTTTGTGGTGATAGTCCTGTCATTGGATTTACTAATAAACTATATCACTCTAGGGATATTCCCAATCACCAGAACATATAAACTGGTCCTCATTACAAATGGCCTCCACCTTCCCCTTGTTAAAAGGTATATCCACGTGCATTTTAGCAAAAGAGAAACACCTAATGGTTCCATCTATCAGAACACACAAGTTATCACCTCCAGTAAGCGATTTCTTGCATTTTCGAACTACAGTGCTACTGCAGCAAGTGTCGTGAAGGATTCGCCCCTCCTTCTGATCCATGAATCTGGTGTAAATAGGCATAGCTCCCCAAAAGGATGGGTGCTTCTCACACATGCTACTTATTATGGGGATAATCCTCCAATCTAAGCTATCCCTCCCAGATGTACACTCATAGAGGAATGCTTTCTGAACCTATGGTCTGGCCCAATGCTGCTCTTGCCTGCTGTTCCCTGTCTCTCGCCATCCCTGCAACTCCAGTCCTTGGGTGAATGATCTCTCTTTCCCTGCCAAGAGAGTTCACTTCCCCCAACATTGTTGACAGGCTTTTTTCCAGCTCTCTCTGGCCATATGCCCTTACTTGCTGCATTTAAAGCATCTTGTTTCATTGTGAGCACCTCCATTCTGGTCACCATTCGCTTTAGGTAGGTTGTGGTGGATCTGCTTTGTGGGTGCTGTTGCCAACCTGCTTGCCCCACCACTAGCCATTTTGTGTAAGCTCAGAATTCCACCATGGGCCTAAATGTAACACTCCATTCCCTGCCAAGAGAGTTCACTTCCCCCAACATTGTTGACAGGCTTTTTTCCAGCTCTCTCTGGCCATATGCCCTTACTTGCTGCATTTAAAGCATCTTGTTTCATTGTGAGCACCTCCATTCTGGTCACCATTCGCTTTAGGTAGGTTGTGGTGGTTCTGCTTTGTGGGTGCTGTTGCCAACCTGCATGCCCCACCACTAGCCATTTCGTGTAAGCTCAGAATTCCACCATGGGCCTAAATGTAACACTCCATCCCGAGTCACCATTTCATCAAAATTTGGAGGTCACCTTTCCTTTATGAAAAAACCCAATTCCATGTTGCAGATTGTCATGAACTCTTCCTGAAGTAACAGATCTTGCAGGACCTCATATGAGGCATACTACTTCTTCAGCGGTCAAAGTGCCACTTAGCTTCCACTTAATTTCTCGGAACTTTGTCTCAAATCCCTCCTTAGTTAGCTGGTATCTACAAAGGATGGTGTTCTTCAGCTCTTTGTAATTTTCAAGCCTTTACCCAACAACAAAGGGCTCAAGTACATAGCCCATGTGTCTTCTGGCGCCTCTGACTGGAGGTGAAATGCTCGAACCTCTCCCAGTAGGAGTGCAGATCATCAGTGAGCTCATCAAGGGTGAGGAGCTTAGGATGAGGAACACAAATTGCTTCCCCTGCTCTCCCATTCACTGAGGGCTGTCTTTTTGTCTCTGCATCTGATCACGCTCTCAGTAATTCCAACTCTCACTCATGCCTCCATAGCTATATTTCTATTTCTTTATTTATGCTTCCTTTTCTAATCTGGCCTCTCCCTCTCTCATTTCCCATGCCAATTCTGCATCCCTCTCTTTTGTCTTTCTTTCTTATTGGACCTCCCAGTCTCTTACCTGCCTCTCTAACTGGCTGCCTCTCTCTAATTGGACCTCTCCCTCCTTAGCCTCCCTTGCCTTTTTCTCAAGCTCTCTTTATAGTTGGACCTCTCTCTCTCTTTACATCTCTCTATGTGAGGCCAACTCCTTTTGTTCCCTCCTCTGTTCTTCTTTTATGTTAACAAACTTTTGTAGTTTGGTCCCCTCAAGACCCATTTCTATACCCAGAGATACCAGTTGTGCTACTGGGGTAACAGTGTCCATTTTGATATTTTTTTGCAACACTTATCTGACAGAATGAAGAAAGAAAAACAAATAAGCCGATGGTAATTAATTCTGAATTGACCTGTATAATTTCATGTAATTTACACAACAAATATTTGGAAACTTAATGTGGTTATTGCGAACTATTCTCAAGGGTGCTATTGTAAAGCAGATATTAAACCCTGAAAAACATCAGATAATTGCAGCCTTATAATTTTAAAAGAATTGTTCTTACAAAATCACTTTCTAGGCAGTTGCTTTTACCTTTATGAGAAATCCTGGTATGCCTCACCAGTTCACCACCTTTGTCCATGTGTGAGCGACAACATGGGGTTGTTTAGCCTTACCATTCAAAATGTTGGAGGGCAACCAAATAAGGAGGGTCAGACTCTGAACATGGGTGAAACTCAGCTTGCGGCGCTGAGTTGGGACCACTCTATGATTTTCTTTCCTGTCAAGTAAATATGAAATAGGTTCATTCTTCGTGAGGTGCGATTCCTGATCACTTCAGGCTGTGTAAAAGAAACAATGATTAAAGTAATAACAATTGTTTATTTACATATAAAATAAACTGATTTCAATATTTAAAACATTCAACAATTTCTACAACATGTCAGAAAAATTTATCACATGGGTTAAGTAGTTTCTCATCAATTTCAGTTGATCTATAGCCCTGTACTGGTGCTATAGAAAACTTTGAAAATGTCACTGCCACAGGCTTGCAACAGCTTCATACACTGAGTCTTAACTTTCATGGCTGTGTGTCTGCAGTTATGATTGTCGGGGACAGGGTTGCATGATATTCAAATATGAATACCAGTGACAATATAAAAAAAAAATATTATAATATACCGGTATATTGTTGAAAATTCGTTCAAAGTAGAGAAGGTAGTTAGATATCACTGCTGTTAGGATACAAAAGAAAACTATCTTTTTTCTATATTATTATAACAGAGGATTACATGCTTATTATTATTTGTTGAAAGAGTTCTGTATATTTCTGGAAACGGGTAACTATTATTACAAGACGGCAAGTCCATTCAAAACATTTCATGAAATTGGAAATGGCTTACAATCGTTTTGATTCAAGTATGCCTAAAGGGGACAACTGTACCATTTGCATTAATGAAATGACAATTGCCATGAAAACATCAACACGCTAGCTAATTTATTTAAATTAGCTGTTACATTTTCATGCGGGGAGGAGGGGGGGGGATTGATATGATTTACAGATAAAATTAGGTGATATATACTCTTCAAAGCATATTTGTTTGTACAGTGGAACTATAAAATTTCTTCCGTGGGCCCGACACTGTTATGACATGATTACAGAAGACAGAAGTTTTATTGTCTTGTATCCTTGTTTCTCACACAAGCAACTCACAAAGAGTAGTTATTACAGCAAGGACATTTTCCCCTAGGGCATTTTCCCCTAGGACATTTCCCACTAGGACATTATCCCCTAGGGCATTTTCAACCTAATTATTCATCCCCTGACTTTTTCCCCAGGACTGATTACTCCAAGATTTTTCACCCAGGACATGTTCCCTCAGATTTTTTTTTTAATTTCTTGTGGAATAAAATAGGAAAAAAAATTGGAAGAATAAAAATGAAAGTGTCAATGACAAAGGTACAAATAAAGTATTGTAATGGTCTGTACATAAATACTGACTGTAGCCTGTAACAAATGTATAGGTAAAGTATTGTAAAGGTGGGTGACAGTCAGATGCTAAACTAGAAAAGAAATCTTTTAGTCCCAGAGTGGGTCTGACTGAACCCCAAAATATTTGTTCTCATAGCATTGTGATAACAAAGGCACCCCAAAACGCACTCGTTCCTGTCCCAAGGTGATAACAAAGGTACGCAAGAAGTTTTGTGAAGATCAGTTCATAAATACAAGCCAAATGGAAGTTGTGACAAAAAACTAATTGGATCTAATTTCGGTACAAAATGGCCACTGGCAGCCATCTTGAATTTTGGATAGCACCCAGAAACACTCGTTCTCATCCCAAGGTGACAACAAAGCAAAGGTATCCAAGAAGTTTCGTGAAGATCGGTTGATAAATACAGCCTCTAGCCCAAGCCGTATTGACATGTGCACTTCTGTGTACAAGTAGCACTGAATAAATCAAAGTTCATCTAATTTGCATAATTTCTACATGAGACAAAAACCCATACTATATGTGACGTATTCCATGTTACTAAACATTCATACAAAAATTTATTCAAATCAGAACATTCATACAGAAGTTCTGTACAAAAACTGATTGCACCAATTTTGGTACAAAATGGCCGCTGCGCAAAAATCTGATTGCACCTAATTTTGTACAAAATGGCTGCCATCGACCATCTTGAATTTCGGACCAGACCCAAAAACACTCGTTCTCGTCCCATGGTTATACCAAAAGTACCCAAGAAGTTTGGCAAAGATCGGTTCATAAATACGGCCTCTAGCCCGTGCCGTATTGGCATTTACACTTACAGTGCTGAAAGTAACACTAAATACATAAAAGTTAGTCTAATTTGCATAATTTACACACGAGAAAAAAACCTGTATTATATGTGATGTATCCCATGGTACTAAACATTCATACAAAAAATTATTCAAATCTTGAGCTTTCATATGGAAGTTCTGCGCAAAAATCTGACTGCACCTAATTTTGTACAAAATGGCTGCCAGCGGCCAACTTGAATTTCGGATCGGACCCAAAAACACTCGTTCTTGTCCCACAGTGATAACAAAGGTACCCAAGAAGTTTTGTAAAGATCGGTTCATAAATACGGCCTCTAGCCTGAGCCGTATTGAATTGTTGACGGACGACTGGCCATGGCAAAAGCTCAAATTTGACTTACGTCAAAGTTGAGCTAATAAAAATGTAATTCAGGTTTCATATAATAGTTTATTCTTTTCAAAATAGCGAGCACAAGATAATAATATACATGTAGCAAGTAGCACAAATAAAACTTTGATAAATCAAACAACGATAATACAGCTAAGAATAAATTTACAACGACTAAGATGAGAGATGCAAAAATTGTTCAGTGAGTATTAGTTGATAAAGATTCTATTACCTCTTAGTGCTTATAGTACAATTAAAGTCTTCATCTCACAATATATCGAAGCACATATCATCCAGCTTTCTGTTTGTACAGCAATACAACTTGATATTGTCATGCCATACAGCACACTGTGTGTGACACATCGACTAGCTTACTGTTTATACAGTAATTCAACTTTGCATGAATTATCTATGCCTATTTTATTTTTATTTAGTACTTCGAAAATAGTGTGACATTAAATGGAACAAATTCTTTCTTTTTCTTGTAATAAAATCTTGCAATTCAATTTTTTTTTAGTTTGGGGAAAATGTCCACTCTTTTCTTCCTAACTCGGGGAAAATGCCCACCCTCTCATTTGAAATTAGGGGAAAATGCCCTAGGTGACACATTTTTTAGGGGAAAATGTCCTAGGGGAAAATTCCCTAGGGGAAAATGTCCAGAACCCATTACAACAATAGTGTGGTTCAGTGAGTACTAAGTTACTCACATCAACTGACAGTGTTTTACAGCAGTTTAATGGACAATGGGGATTAGCTGGCTAATAATATATGTTGAGAATATTTCATCTACCGGGTATGAAGTTTATTGATTAAAATAAACAAACAAATATCCCCCACGAGTCTTAAAAAACCATGTCTGTTTGTCGATACATGGCATATCTCAAAGGTCAGAAGTCAAAGTCAGGTAATATCTTGCTGTTCGTTTATTTGAGAAGTGAAAAAAAAACTTCCTGTTTCCTGATCAGCTGTTTAGATTGAATGGGGTTTTTTTTAAAACAAAGACTACTATGTTTTATATCGCATGCTAAAAATGAATATCGTTAGAGATGATATACCGGTATTCCCAAATAATACCGTATATCAGAGATGATATATAGAAGTATTCCCATATAATGGAAGATATTCAACCGGTGAAGATTTCAATATCAGTATTACCGGTATATTGAAATATCATGCAGCCCTAGTCGGGGACTCGACTAGCGATGTTAATTACCTTGTGTCAACATAGTTCTGATATGGATTTGGTTCATCCACTTGGCCGGCTAGCTTAGAAAATCAACATCACATATCTTACACAATTGTCATTTGAGAGAACTCTCCGCGCATGTTCCTGTCCTTTTGGAATTCTTAATGTTCTTGGCAAAACTCAAAATGCTGTTCCGTACTTGGTCAAAATACCACTAATCGACTTTGAGTCGATATTCGCAACACTCGGACAGGACAAACAAGCTACTATGTGATCAATCTCTGCTGTTATCAAGGGTTAATGCCACAATATAATAGCTTGCACTTTGAGACAGGTGCAAGTCGATCCTTGCTACTGACGACATCTAAAATAAGCCTTTACTTAGGTTTGTAATCTACTCTATAAATTCAGGCCTGTAGATCTTCTATACCCACACCTAATCTGAGAATAGTGGCGTCCAATGGAGCTTCATGGGTGCCCAGTAATCACACTCGTACTAAAACTATTATGGTGTCTCCTAAACGGCCGAAACCAAAGTCTCACTGAAGTAACTTTATATCTGGTCTTGAAATGTCAGATAACAATATTTCCAGATGCCTAAAAACAGCACCTGAGATTCCTGAAGATAAAATCAAGCATATCTCAAGAAATAATATACTTGATAGCCATGTTGATTGGAATCAATTTGTAAATGGCAGTCACTGCTAGGTTAACTGACTGATGATGACACAGAGACATATTATCCTTACTGGTAATACAGAAGAACCTGTCTTGAGAGACAACCCCTTTTGCCAAGCAAAAGTGGTCTCTCAAAACAGGTGGTCTCTCATTAGAGGTCTGAGGTTTTCGCTAGTTAGTGAATTACCAACCAGAGAATATTTGTTGCAGAAATGTTGAAGAATTGATTTTTCAACTT
Organism: Pictodentalium vernedei; assembly: GCA_031216915.1. Classification (NCBI taxonomy): domain Eukaryota; kingdom Metazoa; phylum Mollusca; class Scaphopoda; order Dentaliida; family Dentaliidae; genus Pictodentalium; species Pictodentalium vernedei. The sequence continues at coordinate 398,026,060 of CM062294.1, forward strand.
TTTTTTTATTATTGTCTTATTTTAATTCAGTTTTAAAACAAGTACAGAGGCATGGTTTGAGAAATTACAGTTAAAAGTACATAAATTGAAAAACTTTTTTGAGATTATGATGTGAAGGGGCTGGTCCATCCAAAATAGTAATTTCTTACTTTATGCAAACAAAGTGTTCTCGTTCTATCAATACTTTCATATGAGTTATTTTTATGATAATTTACAGTTGTACCTTGAAAAGTCTGTTTTTGTGCCTGTCAGGTTTTATTTTAATGTGTCATCTGCTTTCGCCTACAGGGCACTTTCGCCTACTAAATTATCAGATAAAAGTGTAGGCAAAAGTGCACTAATTAAGGTATAGGGATTAGAAGCTAATTACCTGCTCTACCCACGATAAATGGACTGACCGACCATTCATTCCCAGCATTTTTCTTTTTTTTCTTATGTTATGTGTTTGTTTTTTTCTTATATTATGTTATGTGCAAGGTAGTTGTTTTAGCTGAGGCCATGAAGACAAATACTGATTTGTTTTTACCAAAATGGCAAACCTCCAACGTGTGGAGTATGTACAGTCTCAAAGAGGTGGAAGGCATGTTCTGTTCGATGGTTACAGATAGAGACTGAATAACCGTAGAAAGACATGTGTGCACTGGAAATGTGTTGACTCGGGTTGTAATGGAAAATGCACAACTCTAGATGATTTCGTCAGAAATGTAACTCCACATAACCACCCACAAGAGCAGGAGGACATGAATAAATTTTTAGAAACATTGCGGCAGCGTGTTGAGACTGAAACAGTGCTGATCCAAGACATTTATGATGAAGAAATCAGCAATATTCAACGAGACTTGGCTACTGACATTGAATCATTTGATAGTTTAAAGAGTGGCTTGTATAAGAGACGAAGGAAAACCACACCAACCCTTCCAACTTCACTTTCAGATGTGTACCTACCTGATAGATGGTGTGTAACACTGGATGCACAACGATTCCTGTGTATCAATGATGGCGATGATGAAAGCATTTTGTGCTTTGCACAAATGACTGCCTCAAAATTATGCAGCAAGTGTCAGAGTTATATATGTATGGTATGTTCTATTCTTGTCCCCCATTGTGGGATCAACTGTATGTTATCCATGGACTTGTGGGAACTAAGAGGCCCCAGCTCGCATTCTGCCTTCTTTCAAATAGACAGTGTGGGACATATGCGCATTTGTTTACACAACTAAGTTATTTCCTGAGGTCATTCAAACTGATTTTGAAATGGCAGCAATAAGAGCAGTACAAGAGACATTTCCCAATTATGACACTCGAGGCTGATTTAAACACTACACACATGTTATATGGAAAAAGGTTCAGAAGTTGGAGATGGTTAACCAGTACCTGGACGAGGAAGTGCATAAATGGGTGCATCATGCAGCTGCACTGCCACTGTTACCAATTCAACAAGTTCAAGATGTGTGGATTGAAATGATGGATGAGTCACCAGATGTAGTGCAGGCAACGGCATTCAATGACTATATGATGCAGAATTGAGTTTTCCTCCGGCAGTTTGGAACCACCACAGTAACATTGGTCCTAGAACTAATAACCATCTTGAGGGATGGCACTGCTACCTAAATAAGACTGCCCAATGTGCCCACCCCAACATATTCGCCTTTGTGAATGTACTACAAAAACAAAAGCTGGCCACCTGGTAAAATTGGGATGTTAACTTAATGGATTCTTGTAAGATAGAACATCATATACAATGTGGATTTGTTATTTGTCAATAAACCCTTGCAAATATGAATATTATTGGAACCGGCTCGCTGAGCCGGCTCCAATAATACTCATATTTGTATGTTTTTATTAAGACTAGAGAGAAAGAGAGAGAGAGAGAGAAGGAGAGGGAGGGATAAATTGTATCGATATTTGTCAATAAAACCTATGAATACGAATATTATTGGTCTCTCTCTCTCTCAATCACCAAACGGTTAGTCGATTTTATTGTGGGTAGAGCAGCCAATTAGCTACTAATCCCTATACCTTAGTCAGTGCACTTTCGCCTACACTTTTACCTGATAATTTTTGGTGGCGAATGTGCGCTGTAGGCAAAAGTACACCGAACCTGTTTTAATAGAAAATAATTTCAGTGACACTTTAAGTAAAAATAAGCTTACCAGCAAGGTTGTTTAGTTTGCTTAATCCTCTTTGATTTTTTCACACTTGAGCAAATAATGAACAAAAACTAAGTTTGTTTTTTATTAAAACAATAATCTTTATATTTTCAAAGGGATCTTGATAAAAAAATGCTCAGACTTGAAGAGTTATACAAATGAATAATAATATAATTGAAAGCCAATTAATATAGTTTTCAGACTATCTACAGTGAAAGGTATTTGTCATACAAGTATGTGTATGATTTCAGATATTAAGGTTTCAGGGAACAATTGTCCTGGCAATTTTACTGTTGGGCAAATGTCCTAGTTACATTTTTGAACTACTGATTTCTATACACATTGCATTAATCTTAATTGCAGACATGTTAACCTCCATAATAATTTTTCAGGGAACCTGAGGGTGATTTTCAGGGAAATGGGATGGATTTCGGGGAAAAGTTCACGCAGGGACAAAACAAAAGAAAAAAAATTTTCAGCTCATGGACCACCATTAACACCAGGTTATATCCAGATCTAGTCACCAATTATGCTGATGCATTTATGCTATGTAAAAAAGTCACAAAATAATTGCTGATTTGATTCCCTCCCGCCCCATCCTCTTCTTCATGATCCCCTATCCACAGAGCACCACCACCTGTGGTTTGCTTTTATCAAGGCAACTAAGATAATAATTTCCCAAGTCTGGAAATGCTAACAGGAAAAGATGTCTCGGTGTTCAGTTACTTCAAGAAGATTAGTACTTGGAAAGTATCTTTATCAAAATCCTTCATGCATGTGTGGACGTTTGTGCCCTGCACAAAACTTTTCTTTTCCTCACTTAAGCATTTTTTATTTTTTTAATTCCATTCGAAATTTTCTGGGCACAGACAGCTAACAGTTAACAGTTCTGTAGTCAGCACAACAGAATAAATGTACTGTTAGAAATTAAGTCCATAGTGTATAAATATGCCGTCATAATTTTTTGGTATTCCAAGTGACTTTCACCTATTTTTAAACTGTGTTAAATAGTTGAGGTCAAGGTGTTGTTTACGTTTTGATTTGGAAAATCGATGACAATTAAAGCTATTCATTCTATGAATAAATAAATAAATATATATTATTTAATTTCTTTTCATATATTTTTACCAAAAAACTTCATTCAGTATGTGTACAGTCCATTAAATGCCCGGTTTCCATCACCCCTGATTTCTAGTGCTAAACTAAGGGTGACGAGATGAGATGAATGAAAGGTTTTAGCGCGCCGAAGGCGCGCAGGGACGATGTGGGATTTACAAATCCCTTGCGACCCAGTTAGCCTTATTTTATTTCACTTGGATCTTGGATCACACAGGCCTAGCTTTCCTATTGCCTCAAATGGGGTCTGTCTTGAATGAATGAATGAAAGGTTTTAGCGCGCCGAAGGCGCGCAGGGACGATGTGGGATTTACAAATCCCTTGCGACCCGGCTAAGGGTGACGAACCCAGTTTGCCTTACTATATATAGCACTGGGAAAATACCAAGTGTAACCAATTAACCACGCTATCAATACGTCCTGACAAAAAAATCACACCTCACAAACTAAATGTCGAACAGGCAAGATTTGAATCAATCAAAAGAAAACTATTTTGTTCGAAAATGCATAACCATAAGAAATTAATAATTTCACAGGCCTCCATGTCAAAAAACTGTCAATAATACATTTTAATCCGTGGAGTGTTATTCTGTTTTCGACACACTGACATGACCATAATCCTGCCCATTAATTATTATATACCAATGAGGCGCCGGCACAAATATGGCGACATCCCACCAATGCTCACTACATTCAGCACGGATCCACGGTGATTTGTATTCACAGCACAAATTTGTATCTTTAAAAACATTAATTGGTTGTGTTTGTGTTCAATGCCATTCATTTAAATTCATTCATGCTCCTGTTTTTATTAAACCTATGGAAAAATATACAAGTGCGAACAATAAACTTTATACAATCTAAGCCCGCCAGGTGAATATTTGATAAACATCATTGGAAATGACACATTCACGCAAATAATAAATTAATAGAAATAAGTTTTAAAAAGAAAAGATGAGGCCTGTTACTGGTACACACTATGACCTATATAAACTGGGGAAGGTCCAAGAATAAACAGGTTGGGTATATCTCTATTATTTACCGGCTGTTGGCAACATCCAACCCCACACCCTTGAAAATTAGGTCTCTCCCACCAACCTTTAATACCATCGTAAACCCTACCTATTTCCCCAAAGTGAGCTATCACTTGCCAGAGAATCAACAAATTAAGGCTTGAATTTAATCAGCCGGGTTTTGGACCCCTCATTATAATTTGCATGGATCTGTGCTTGTGATATATTGACATCCTGTTCACTTTTGTTAACAGGAATCGAATAATTACATTATCAAAAAGAAAGACCATCAGCAGTTTTAATTATTAATTCGCCACAGACATGTTAACCTCCAGAATAATTTTTCAGGGAACCTGAGGGTGATTTTCAGGGAAATGGGATGGATTTCAGGGAAAAGTTCGCGCGGGGGCAAAATAAAAGAAAAAAACTTGTGAATTTTCAGCTCACGGACCACTATTAACACAAGGTTATATCCAGAACTAGTTGTCAACTATGCTGATGCATTTATGCTAAGTTGAAAAATTAAAAAAATCATAAAATAACTGTTGATTTGACCCCCCTATCCTCTTCTTCATGAGCCCCCACTCCCCCCCCCCCCCCCCACCCACACTGTCCCACAGAGCACATCCACCTGTGGTTTGCTCTTATCAAAGTCTATTTTGCTAATAATTTCCCAAATCTGGAAATGTTAAAAGGAAAAGATGTCCTGATGTTCAGTTACTTCAAGAACATTAGTACTCAGAGTCAGAAAGTATCTTCATCAAACTTCATGCATGTGGGACGCTTATGCCCTAAACAAAACTTTTCTTTTCATCATTGAAGCATTTTTGTTCAATTCCATTCAAAATTTTCTGGTTACAGATGGCCTACAGTTAACAGTTCTGTAGTCAGCACAACAGAATAAATGTGGTGTTAGAAAAAAAGTCCATTGTGTTTAAATATGCTGTCATAATTTTTCGGCATCCTAAGCGACATTAACCTACTTTTAAGCTGTGCTAAATGGTTGATGTTTACCTTTTGATTTTGGAAAAGGGATGAGAATTAAAGCTATTCTATGAAGGAATAAATAAATATATATTATTTAATTCCTTTTCATATATTTTAATTCCCAAAAACTGCATTTAAATGAAGGTGGAGTTTTCAATTTTTTGAAAGTAAGTCACCTATTTTCACTTCGACACTCGCACATTTATCACAAATCTCCGAAAAAAAAAACCCCAGAAATAAACATGAACACAGTTGAAATATATATCGTAAAATAGCCTTTTCTTAAATAAATTTAACTTAAATCCATATTTTACTGCTTCGTGAGTTTTTACCAGAGTTTGAAATGCATGTGATTTGACTCCGATCGTTTTTCATAAGTTACAACAGGAACGAAATATTTGACTGTTGTTTTCCGGGATTTTTGGTCCAAAACTGATTCCCGTCCGGGAGGCCGGGAACTACACTGAAATTTCGGGATTTTCCCGGGCATTCCGGGAGAGTTAACATGTCTGATTCGCCATAATATTGTGGAATACGGCAATTGTTTTAACTTAATTTTAAAGTAAAAACACAGCCTGCAGAATAAACGTAGACCTTACGTATCAAAGTCGTTGCTCATCACGTGCATTTTAGTTTTGTTACAACTAAATCACTGTGTGTGTGTGGGGGGGGAGGGCAACAATTATTTATAAGTTTAATAGATTAACAGAAAAAGGCTCGCCATCTTTCAATGGTTGTGGGTGGCTCCTAAGATTTTATCTAGAACTGTTAAGAATTAGTCACCACAACCAGTCACGTGGAAATCCCCCCCCCCCCCCCCCCCCCCATAAATAAATAAACAATTAGAAATTACCACACTCGTGACTTTTATCGCCCCTTCCCCACCTCCAATGTTGATTTTTTCTGAAGTTTATCTCAAGATTATAAACTGAGAGAGAGGTCTAAAAACTAATTTTCTCTGTTAAATGAATGCAGAGTTAGGTTATTCAGATTACCAAGTGATCCTGTTCGACTATTAATTTGAAGTTAACATGTACAAAAGAATAGGCTGCTTTAAACAATAACAAGTAGTAGTTTGATTATGCCAGTGCTCATTAATATCCTTGTTGTGACTGTCTTATTAAAAGATTGTTGCCACAGGTTTTAATTACTCAACAAACTATTGTAATCATCTTCATCTGTGCAAGTTCAAGAGACTTTGTGAGGTGTGACTTCTGCATCCACAGTCGATTTTTATTGAGAGCTTGTGACAAATTTGTTACATTCTTGGTTTGCAAGACTCTATTGAAAGGTTAATAATTCGTCTTCAATACACTGAATGAGATGATGGACAGCATAGATTAATTATGACGCGTACACTCAGAGTTGAGTTTTCCCTTGCAGTTTCTTATTTTAGTTCAGAAGTCTCTTTACTAACCTTTTTTTTTAAATATTTGTTTTTCCCGGTTTGAACTTGATTTATTATCTGGGTGGAATTTACACTTGGTGGGTGTTTTCAAATCTGTCCAATATGGCATTGTACTCAGTAGAGTTTGCTTGTGTGGAGTTAGTATAGTACAGAAATCTATGGACTTAATGTTAGGACGTTCATTTAGGGGTGCAGCCAGCATTTTTTTAGGGGGGGGGGGGGGGGGGGGGGGTCACCCACAATGCAACTCAAGGATGAGAATTTCTGGCAACTAAAAAGACTGAAAACTTGGCCGGGGTCAAGCCATGGCCAGAGGTCAAGTTGGGGGAGATTACTATCTCCTCCAATTTGACCTTTGGCCATCAGTGATGGTCCAGTGGAAGGGGTGGGGGGTGGGGGGGGGGGTGTTCAATATTTGATATCAACAGTGATCAAAGATTTCATGTTGGGGTAAAGTGAATCAAATTCAATGCAGGCATGTATTAGATTGCTGTGGAGAATATCGGCTGTGGACCTTTGGGATTTAGGTGTGTGTGTGGGGGGGAGGGGGGTATATGATCTTCATGACCCTCTCTGGCTACACCCTTGTTGTCTTGTTTGAGGCCGAAACTCTCACACTGAAATGAGAAATGTCCAATTCATCAAGCCTATGGGAAAATATTTGCGAACTGTATTCATTTTTAGCATTACTGTCCCAATGTTACATGCCCATCTCTTTTTTTTCAGGAGAGTAAATAAGTTGTCACCTGCGTTTGGAATTTTTATATTCGAAAGTTTCAGAATTAAACTTACTCTCCAAAGGCTTGTAAGTTTAATTCTGAAGCATACTCACAGAATCAACGTTTTAGTTCTGGCATAAGACGTTCATTAATTTACTGCTCCCCTCTACCGAGGAGGCCTTCATTCCCTGTCCTACACGTCATCCCAACTCCACTGTCCCTTCTAATCTCCCAGTTCTCGTTTTATAATATTTCTCACTGGCACTTTCTTAACCCTTTACCCAACGTAACGGCCAAAACCGGCCAGCGCTATTCTCAAAAATCGCCAATTAATTTTCAAAATATTTTCATTTTTTGTCTCAAAAACATAGGTTATGACCCCTCGTTGGAATGAGCTCGTCGAGCTCGTTCCAACGAGGGGTCATAACCTATGTTTTTGAGACAAAAATGAAAAAAATTAATTATTCAAGAATTTTTTTTGCAAGTGTCGTCTGCTTTTCATGTTAAGTAAAGGGTTAATCTCCCCAACTCCGTTAATATTAATGCTCAACAAGTAATTTGAATATATGTGCCAAGCAGGCCTATAATGGCCCAATGCGTCTAAATATGAATAATGACATCACATCTCTCAGCCGCTCGATAATATTTTCCCCCAGATTTCTATTTTGACTGAAATTTAATTTCAGTTTTAATTTGTAACCACATTTGTTTTGCGTGTTTTGCTTTGTGCCTTTGATAGATGATGTATCAAACTTAGTAAGTGACAGGCAGAAAGTAAATAATGACAACTTTGATGAATAAAGTCTTGCCCAAAATTCGCATCTCGAAGATATATTTCATCATCCAACTTTCCAAATTTTGCTGTAGATTGATCAGATGCTTGTCAAGTTACCAAGTTTGTTTGTCAACAAATCAGACCATAGTCCTGCAGTTTTTTTGTTTTTTTTCAAGTTGGAAAGCTCGAATTATTCCACAAGTTATGGCTGTCTAGTTATACTGTTGAAGTTAATTTTTATTTTCCTTGAACTTGCATATACCTGTCATGTTTCTAAGGTCTATTTGATAATATACATAGATGTTTTAATTACTGCAATACAAGAAAATAAATTAATGTAAATTACTGGTTACTAAATCAACTCCCTCGTCATGATTATCAGAGATTGCAAATTGTGTCCCGGAGACAGCTTTCAAAAGCAAAAATGCTTCCTGCCAAATCCTATCTTGTGTCTAGTCTGTATGACATTATTGTTCATTTCAGCCATCGCACCATCGTTTTTGTATTCATACTACTTGTCACAAATAAATATTGTTTAAACTAAAAACTAAAACTAAATTACTGGTTGGTGTTATGTTATAATACCATCAACAATCCCAGTTTTCTCCCTGGTATAAATAATTAACATTTCCTCACTCATCTCAACATGGACAGCCAGCATGTTTATTACCATGGAGACTGAAATAGTTCCATTGCAGTCAATGATTGACAGAATCTATTGATAGGCTGATTGATCTTAATTACCCCTGGGTAACAGGACTCATATTTTTAAAGCACTGTATGCATAATGTTAAATGAAGGTGGAGTTTTCAATTTTTTGAAAATAAGTCACCTATTTTCACTTCGACACTCGCACATTGATCACGGATCTCTGATTACGAAGAAAAAAACAGAAATAAACATGAACACAGTTGAAATATACATCATAAAATACTCTTTTCTTAAATAAATTTATTTAATTATTCGGAGCTATTTCTTATCAACCTACCTCAATTGTTTACTACAGGCTTGCACTACAGTGGAAGAACCTAACTCGGATAAAATACTCTCTATTTTAATCTTTCCCAAGATTTGGGAAAGAAAAGTGGTGTAAAAACACCACGACTTGACCACGTCTGGTGTGAGTTTGCCCCCCTCCATGGGGGATGTGCAGCTCCTCCCGCTCCTGGGGGGGGGGGGGGGGGGCGCTATCGTTTTGGGGTCGTCCGATTCGACCACGTCTGGTGAGAATTGCTCCCCCTCCGTGGGGGATGTGCAGCTCCTCCTGCACCAGCGGGGGCTGGGGAACGCTGTCGTTTCGGGGCTTCCCGACTCGACCATGTCTGGTGAGAGAGAATTATTCCCCTTCCGTGGGGAATGTGCAGGTTTTTTTTACCGTGGTGGATATTGCGGGGGAGCTGTTGGATTTCTGGTGAAGAGATGCCTGGTTCCGGGACTATGCGCCCTCTCCAGTCGACATCTGAGGCTGTCACTAGGGTTGTGACTCCTCCTTTGGAGGCCGAGCTTGGTGGCTCTCTCCACTTTTCCGCCAGTTCCAACAGCTCTCGTCGTATCTGCTGCTACTGCTGTTCCGTCTACAACGTCATTGGGCACTGTTTTTAGCCGGCCTCGGCTTATCCCTGCCAGGGTCTGCAGGGATGTCTGTAGTGTGGTTGTGGGGTATCGGCCTCAGCCTTCCCCCGACTTCCACTCGGCGAAGTGGGATAGGGCTGCCGACTGAACCCCCTACTGTGTCCTCTCAGCCATTGAGCACAGTAGTTTTATACCTGCAGTGGTCTGCTGCGGTGTCTGGTTGTGTAGACGTGGGGGTATAGGCCTCAGCCTTCCCTGACTTCAACTTGGCGAAGTTGGAAGTGGCTGCCGGCCGGACCCTCTACTGTGGTCTCTGCACCGTCGAGCACCACAGTTGTCATTGGATTCGGATGATCTTAGTGGGACACTATGAACTCTGTAGCGTTTCCATCCACTCATTCTGGCCACACGACCAGTTTTGGGGGACCAACGTCTTTTGTGCAGCCTGGACCTTCTGCCCTGCAGAGGTCCGCGGTGACTCTCCTGAGTTCCCGCTATGTTGATCCTCGGGGTGTCACACCCCTATACACGTCTGCCTTCAGACGTCTCGGCTGCCACCCGTCGTCCCACGTTGGGTGTTTTGGAGGATCGTGACCCTTCGCTGGTTAAGAGGGTCAGAGGTGAAGCCACTTTGCCGGTTCGTCCCCTGTCGAACCGGCTAGTACGGGCAGTGAGCTTAGGGAGGCCCTCTCCTTACTCACTCAGGTTCTGTCAAAGAGCCTTCACGTTGCTTCCAGCGAGGCAGCGAGTGGTTTCCAGGCGCCCCCTATGGCGCCGCCCCCCGGGATTGGAAACAGGCCGCTTTCTGATCCCCCTGGTGTTCCGAAACCATGGGGGGCGTCGGCTGGTTTGCCCACGATGGGCTATGTGTCTTCCGACTCAGGGGAAGAGTCAGACATGCTTGATGTCGAGAGCCAACAGTCTTCGGACTTGGGGGCAGCTCTTGATTTCGTGTTTGGGTTCCTTCCGGATCTCAAACCATCTAACCAGTCGTCAGTGTCAGGTAGGCCGCGATCATCGGTCGTGCGCCAGCAGCCTATGGAGCAACCCGCTTCTGGGCGTCTTTGATCGTGCCGGTCGGTACAGTTGGTTGAAGCATTTTCAGCCTTGGACTCTAAGCTAAGTTCCAAGGCTATGAAGGCTCCGTTCTTCACCAGGGTTGACACCTTTTTTGCCTCCGGCACATTATCGTTCCTTCAATTCCGACAATCCGTCGGTCTACCAGACTTTGACGGTTTTGGATCAGGACTCCAATTCCCTCTGGCTTTCCAAGTCCAAGTCTGCCGTCATTCCGATGACGACTCTGGAGTCCACATTGGGCTTATCGAGAGAGATGCTTGGTATGCTTTCTCTCTCCGATCACGTCGTCTCAGCTTTAGCTGCTTATCTGCCCCCAGATAAGTTTGACGAGGTACAGGCTCCTTTGCGTGTGCTGTCCAAGGCGCTCATGCATCTTACTCGAAGGGACTCTGTGCTGGACACAGGCCGATCCCTTCCTGAGGAGCAGTGCGCTACTCTTCGATCTGCTTCTTTGGCAGGTCTGCAACTTTTTCATGGTTCTGTGTTGACGGTCCGGGATGACGTCCTACGTCATTCCAAAGATCAGCTGCTGTTTCTTCAGCTTGATCAGCCTTCTAGGGTAGGCACGGGCCGTTCCAAGCCTAACAAGTACCCTCTGCTTCCTCTGCGAAGCAAAGGGGCTGATCCTTCTGCCTCCGCTTCTACTTATTACTCAAGGGGTAAGGGTAAGCATCGGCAGTCTTGAGGGAAGTCCCAGGATTCTTCATTCAGTAGAGGAGGTGTTTTCTCCTCTCGAGAGCCTCGCCAGGGTTCGAAATGAAGGTCCTCACCTCGACTCGTCCCAGGTTGGAGAAAGGATAGCAGAGTTCGCTGACCGTTGGGCCACCATCACATCCGATCCTTGAGTGTTAGATGTTGTTTGGTCCGGGCTGCGAATATCTTTCCAAAGGCACCCCACTCTGTCCAGGCTGCCTCTTCCAACCACAGTTCCTTCAGACATTTTACGTCGGGAACTTTTGTCCACGGAGATAGACAATCTCCTGACAACGGGGGCGATTGAGGTCATCAAGAACATTAGGTCAGTGGGTTTCTATTCCCGCCTGTTCTTGGTGCCGAAGAAGGACGGCCGACTCCGACCAGTTATCGATCTGAGTTTCCTGAACCAGTATATCATTGCTCCCATGTTCAGCATGGAGACTTTCAGGTCGGTCCTCCGTTCAATTCACCAGGGAGATTTCGCTTCCAGTTTCGACCTGCGGGACGCTTACTTTCACGTTCCGATTCATTGGGCATTACGGAAGTGTCTCAGGTTTGTTTTTCTGGGGCGAGTTTACCAGTTCAAGGCCATGCCTTTCGGCCTCAACCTGGTTCCTTGGGCCTTCACCAGACTGATGTCGCATGTAATAGCTTTCCATCGCACACAGTCCAGGGTGACTACTTCGGCATATCTGGACGATATCCTCCAGGGGCATTCCAATGCTGCCGTACTGGAGTCGGATGTCACCACTCTGTTGAGCTTGCACACGTCGCTAGGTTTCAGAGTCAACGAGGAGAAGTCAGACCTGGTCCCTTCTCAGTCGTTTTATCATCTGGGGATGGCTTTCCGCACACAATTCAATTTGGTGGCGGTTCCCCAGGCCAAGGCTGTGATTCTCTCAGCTTTTGCTCTGACTCTGTCCCAGTCCACTTCCGCGACGGCTCAGAGTATTCTCCGGCTTATCGGTCTCTGCTGTTCGGTGACGGATCTCAATCCTCTAGGTCGGCTGCGTGTCAGACCTCTCCAGCACTTTCTGCTCAGTCGTTGGAGGCCGAATGTAGATTTTCTGGATCTGGTGCTTCAGTTTCCAGAATATCTTTATCCTAACCTTCTCCTCTGGGCGGATGTCCAGTGGCTTTCGCAGGGTGTTCCGTTGAACTTACCCACGTCCGATCGCGTTCTGACGGCAGACTGATGCCAGCGATCTCGGATGGGGTGCGACGTTGAATCCTCTAGGTCTTTCCATTCACGGGATGTGGGACCAGGATCATGCACCTCTACACATCAACCAGAAGGAGCTTCTTGCTCTTCTGAGTTTCAGGCAATGGATCCCTCACCTGTCGAATCGCCAGGTCCTTCTGTTGTCCGACCATTCGACGGTGGTTGCTTACATTCGGAACCAGGGTGGCATGCACTCTGTTCCAATGTACGAATTGGCCCAGGATCTTCTACTGCTCGCTCAGGATGTCCACACCGAGGTGGCTGTTCGTCACATTCCCGGTCGTCTGAACGTCCTAGCTGACTCCCTGTCCCGTCGGGGCAGGGTCATTTCCACCAGGTGGATGCTCCACGTGGCAGGTTCCATCGATCTCTTGCGACTCGTTGGAACCATCCGGTGGACACTTTTGTGTCCCCGTGTCCAGATGCTCTGGCTTTCGCCGTGGATGCTCTGGCCCTCCTTTGGGATAGTCTTGTCGGCTACGCCTTCCTACCGGTTCCGATTCTGCCTCAGGTTCTCGCCCAGATATGAACCTGCAGTCGTCGAATCCTTTCGATCAGACCAGGTCGCCTCGGTGGGTGTGGATCAATCTGCTCCGCTCTCTGTTAGCGGCGGTTCTGGCATGTCTCCCTCTACCTCGTGACTTTCTTTGCCAAAGACACCCGAGGAGGTTTTACGTTGACCCGACTTCATTGTGTCTTCGCACATGTCTTTTATCGGGTCCTGTCTCCTCCGTAGTGTTTTTTTGAAAAACGCAGTGGAGTTGCTTTTCTTCTTCAAGGAGGCACTCACTCCACTGGTTTAGCCTCTGTGGCTAAGTGGAAGGTTGGAGTTGCTTTTCTTCTTCAAGGAGGCACTCACTCCACTTGTTTAGCCTCTGTGGCTAAGTGGAAGGTTCTTCTGTCGATGGTGAGCGATCACTCTGTTGCTTCTGTCACTCCTCCGATCACACCGCTTGTGGAGTTTCTGGTATATGTTTGTTTCTGGGGGTCTCCAGCAATGGATACATGTCCATGCTTCGGAGACATTTTTTCATATGTGATACTGCATTGTTTCGACACTCATCCTTGCCTCTCCAAGCTTGTTCAGCTCTTTTCCTTGAAAAGGCCTAGGACTTTGCAGTTTCCTCCAAGATGGTCACTTTCTTGGGCGCTGCTCTGCTTGGGGGTGGGGGTGTTCACGCCTTTTTCCTGGATGAATATGCGTTCTCTCACATGCCAGATCTTTCCTGCATCCATTTCTTGATGGATTTGTCTTGCTATTCGTGCAGCTTCCGCTCGTCTAGCTACTGGTGATTGTATTACCAATTGTTTTTTCTGCCACGAGGTGCGTGCTTTGTCTTCCTCTTTTAATAACTCTGTCATGTTGTCGGATGACGGATGTTATTCTGGCAGCCTTCCGGAGAAATGCTACATTCTCCTTTTATCTGCGACAGTTGCAGGAGCCGATAGAGGACCTTGGTCCTTGGGGCCCTCTTTCTTTGGCTCAGGCTGTTGTGTATCCCAGCCTTTCAGCTTTTTTCAGGGTCAGTTCCAGCTTTGTGCTGTTACTGCCCTTTCTGTCTGTGCGTAGCACTTCACCATACGCCTCATCTTTCATTGTCTTTTCTAATGTTTGTGATGCTGTGGTTTGATAGGCCTAGGGATCTCTTCCTGTGTCCCAGTGCTATTGAGTTATGTGTGGGTTGGTTATGTGATTCCCTCCAGACTTTTGTCTATTCAGCCTGTAGTAAACAATAGAGGTAGGTTGATAAGAAGTATAAATTTTATAGTAAATTTCCTTTCTTATTATACCTACCGAAATTGTTTCCATGGAGGCCCTCCCGTCTTCTTATTCGGGTAAGAATCCTTCCTCCCCGCTGATCACATAACTCCAGTGTTGTTCGGAATCAAAAGAATGACGAATTGACGCATTGCGCACTGTTTTACGGAAGTCGTGGATTTGTACTATGGAAGAGCGTCCCATACTGGGTGTGCGCCGATGGCGCTCGACCCAGTTTTGGCTTATTTTTTCGTGGTGTTTTTACACCACTTTTCTTTCCCAAATCTTGGGAAAGATTAAAATAGAGAGTATTTTATCCGAGTTAGGTTCTCCCACTGTAGTGCAAGCCTGTAGTAAACAACTTCGGTAGGTATAATAAGAGAGGAAATTTACTATAAAATTTATACTTCTAGTAATGAAATGCTACTACTGAAATAATGCCCAGATTTTCAGTTATGCAAAACTAGGGAGTCCAAATATCAACTTAGGGACTTAATTTGAACAGTCTTGAAGGATGTTGTACACCAAATATCAAAAGGTTCTGGATAAGAAAATTCAGAGAATATAACCAATTGTGCACTATGTTAAAATCCCCCCAGGGACTTTATTCAAACAAACTGAATCTGAACCCTCAAAGAAAGCTGTATACCAAATATCAAAAGATTCTGATTGTATCTCAAGAAGCCGATTTTAAAGATTATTCCTCGTATTGGACTAAGTTAAAATTCGGGCTCCAACAGGGAGCCCAAATATTAACTCATGGACTCATGGTTTGAACAAATGCAGATCTTACCTCCCAAAGGATGTTGTATACCAAATATTAAAAGATTCTAACTGGTGGATCTGGAGAAGATTTATAAAGATGTTTCATCACATTGCACTAAGTAAAAATTCAGGCTTCCTCAGAGAGCCCAATTATTAACCGATGGACTTGAGTTGAACCCCTGTAACGATTCTGTATGCCATATATTAACAATTCTGATTGGTGTTTCTGGATAAGAAGAGTTTTAAAGATTATTCCTCGTATTGGGCTAAGTTAAAATTCTGGCTCCAAAAGGAAGCCCAAATATAAACCCATGGATTTGGTTTGAACAAAATGACATCTAACCTTCCTAAGGATGATATATACCAAACATCAAAAGATTCTGACTGATGTATCTGAAGAAGAAGATTTTTAAGGATTATTCCCCATATTGCTCTAAGCTAGGGAGCCCAAATATTAACTGAGGGGCTTGCTTTAAGCCTTTGAACAAAAGTGAAACTGACCCATAAGGATACTGTATACTCAATATCATAGATTCTGAGCAGTGGATCTGAAAAAGATTTTTAAAGATTATTCCCCTTATTGCATTCAGTTAAAAATTTGGGCTCCCATAGAGTGCTGAATTATTAATCGGTGGGCTTGATTTGAACAAATTTGATGCGGAGCCCTGTAAGGATTCTGTATACCATATATTAAAGGATTCTGAACAGTGGTTCTGGAGAAGAAGAGTTTTAAAGATTATTCCTTATATTGGACTAAGTAATTATTTGGGCTCCAATAAGGAGCTCAAATATTGACCCAGGGACTTGGTATGAGCAAACTTAGATCTGACCTCCCTAAAAATGCTGTATACCAAATGCTGTATATCAAAATTTCTGACTGGCGGATCTGAAGAAGATTTTTTTAAAGATTATTTCCCATATTGATACTGACTCCTATAAGGATTTTGTATACCATACATCAAAAGATTCTGAATATTGGTTCTGGAGAAGAAGAGTTTTAAAAATAAATCTTCATATTGGGCTTAGTAATAGTTTGGACTCCAATAAGGAGCCCAAATATTGACCCAGGGACTTTGTTTGAACAAACTTAGATCTAACCAACTAAGGATGCTGAAAACCAAATACCAAAAGACTCTGACTGGTGGATTTGAAGAAGATTTTTAAAGATTATCCCCCACATTGCAGAATGTTAAATTTCAGGCCTCACCAGGGGAAGGCCAAATATAAACTGAGGGACTTGCTTTGAACAATACTGAATCTGACTCTAATAACAATGGTGTATACCAAACATTGAAACATTCTGACTGGTGGTTCAGAAAAAGATCTTTAAAGATTATTCCCCATATTGCCCTAAGTTAAAATTTGGTCCCCTGTATTGAGCACAAACATGAACCAAGGGGCTTCAATTTAACAAACTTACCTCTGCCCTCCCTATGGATGATGTATACCAAATATCAAAAGATTCTGATCAATGATTCTGGAGTAGTAATTTTTAAAATTTTTGCAATTCAAGCATTTTTTGATGACCCCCAACCCCTCCCCCTTATAGAACACCCTGACACAACAGATGGCATTTTTTTTTACTATTTTACCATGCTATTCTACAGGTTGTAAGGAAGCTCCATACCAAATAACACTTCTATGTACCGTGTAGTTTGGGAAATAATGGCGTTTGAAAATATTTGTATTTTTAGCCCCTGTGGTCCCACGGGAATTTTTATTGTATGAATCAAGTACTTATGACTCAATATTATCACATACCAAATTTGGTTTAAATCGGACCATTACTTCAGAAAACAGAAATTTTGAGCAGGGCTAAAAAATCTTCCCCTCCCATTACAAAGGCAAATATTGCTCCATGAACTTCGTTTGAACAAATTTGATTCTACAACTTAAAAGGAAGCTCCATACCTAATATCAAGTCATTGTAGCCACTGGTTCATGAGAAGAAAATTTCTAAAAAAAAACTGTGGAGCATTTTCCTCCCCCACCCTCACTATGGGGCTGGGCAAGTTGATTTGAACAAAAACAAAATGCAATGACAGAACAAGTTATCACCTCTAATTTAAATGAAATCAGTTCAGCGGTTTTGGAGGAGAAGGTGCAACCGTAATGTTCATGGACATCAGATACAGGACACTGGATGGAAAGTGATCACTGTAACTCATCCCGACTTTCAGTCATGTGAGCTAAAAACAAGACCACTTCATCCATTGGTTCATAAAAAGGTTTTCCAAAAAAATTTGATGTACATCTTCACTTCTTCCACCCCCTCCCCATTGGTGATATGAAGATTGTGTATGTAATTTGTCAGAATTAAACTGACTAGTTTTTGAATAATGAGAATCCAACTTTCCCATTGTACACAGTATTAAAAATGCTGACTCAGCAAAAGACTCAGGCAAAACAAGTCAGGCCCATAATCGCCCCATAACACAACTGATTGGAATTTATTTTACCCCTCCTGAGCATCATGCTGTACACCAATTATAAATTCCTTCTGCAGCTTGGTTCAGGGAAAAAATGATGCCATAATGTTTTTGTTTTTTTTTTAGCCCTTGCGCAGCCCCACAGGAAATGGGAATTTTTTTTGGGCATAAATCAAATACATATTACCTTCTTATGCTACAAACCAAATTTCGTTCAAATCAGTCGAGGGGTCTGATTTTTTAAAATTTGGGCAGGGCCCAAAATTCTGCCCCCACCAGAATGACTACAAATATTGCCCCACAAACTTTATTTGAACAAACTTGAATCTAGACCTGTAAACAAAGCCACAAGCAAAATTTTAAATCATTGCAACTGCTGGTTCCTGAGAATATTTTTTAAGATTTTGGTATCCTTTGGTGTTCCCATGGGAACAGTGGAAGCAGCAACTTTATTTTAACAAATCTGAATTGCCATGGGGCCATAAATATTTCTTCCAAATATCGAATAAATTGGTCCAGTAGTTTTGGAGACATCCAAAACATAATGTTGATGGATGCTTGATGCAGGATGACGCAGGGAGAGCGATTAGATAAGCTCAGCTTGACTATGACAATTTGAGCTAATGAAAGCATTCTGAAAGGTGGATCTGAAGATAACGATTTTGAAAGAAATTTCCTCATATTACACTAAGTTAAAATTTGGGCTACCATGGGGAGCCAAAATATTAACCCAGGGTCCCGATTGAACAAACTTGAATCTGCCTCCCCCCCCCCCCCCCACTTCCCCCCAGGAGATGTTGTATACCAAATATGAAAGGATTCTGACTGGTGAATCTGAAGAAGATGATTTTAAAAGACATTCCCTCCAAATATTTACTCAGGCACTCAATTCGAACAAACTTGAATCTGCACCACTCTGAGATTTTGTAAATGAAAGCATTCTAAATTTAGCATCATGAGAAGATTTTTAAGGAAATTTCCTCATATTGCACTAAGTTAAACTTGGGGCTTCAACAGAGCCTAAATATTAACCCAGGGACCCGATATGAACAAACTTGAATATTACTCTCTTAATAATGATGCATATCAAACATTAAAAGATTCTGT
This sequence comes from Pictodentalium vernedei, assembly GCA_031216915.1. Lineage (NCBI taxonomy): Eukaryota > Metazoa > Mollusca > Scaphopoda > Dentaliida > Dentaliidae > Pictodentalium > Pictodentalium vernedei. The sequence continues at coordinate 398,044,857 of CM062294.1, forward strand.
CTGGTGATTCTGAAGAAGATTTTTAAAGATTATCCTCCATATCACCCTAATTTAAAAATTTGGGCTCCTGTATTGAGCCCAAATATGAACCAAGGGGCTTCATTTTGACAAACTTGCATCTGATCCCCGTATGGATGCTGCATACTAAATATCAAGATTCTGACATTGGTTGTGGAGTAATTTTTTTCTCTCACTTTTTGCAAATATGCTGTTTCAGCATCCCCCCCCCCCTACAAAACACCTGATCACAACCGAGGCAATTTTTTTTTACCATTCAATTCTACTGGTTCTAACAATGTTTCATGCCATGTTCTGTGTGGTTTGAGAAAAATTGGCGTTTGAAAATATTTGTAGTTTTACCTCTTGGGGTTCCCACGGGGACACATGAAAAATGTTTTTACACGAGTCAAGTACTAATAACTCAATGATACCATGTACCAAATTTGGTTCAAATCAGACACATGGTCCAGAATATAGAGATTTTGAGCAGGGCAAAAAATGTTGCCCCACCCATAGTCAAGGCAAATATTGCTCCACGAACTTTGTTTGAACAAACTTGAATCTACACCTATAGACAAAGCCACAAGCGAAATTTCATATCATTACAAATGCTGGTTCATGCAGAAAAGATTTTTAAGATTTTGGTATCCTTTGGGGTTCCCATGGGGAGCAGTGGGAGGAGCAGCCTTGTTTTACCAAATCTGAATTGCCATGGGGCAATAAACATTTACCCCAAATATAGAATAAATTGGTCCTGTGGTTCAGAGGAGAAGTCCAAAACAGAATTGTTGACTGATGCCGAATAGAGAGCAATTAAATAAGCTCCACTTGACTATGTCAATGTGAGCTAAAAAATTGGCTCCAATAGGGAACCCAAGTATTAATAATGGGACTTGATTTGAAGAAACTTAAATATGACCCCTGTAAGAATTCTGAAAACAAATATCAAAAGATTCTGACTACATACAGTCAATCTGAAGAACATTTTGAAAGATTATTCCCCTTATAGCACCAAGTCAAAATTCAAGCTCCCATAAACAGCCCAATTATTAACCGATGGATTTGATTTGAACAAACCTAAATCTGACCACAGAATAGATTCTGTATCCAATATATCAAAAGGCCACATATTAACCCAGGGACTTGGTTTGAACAAACTGAGATTTGACCTCCCTAAGGATGCTGTATACCAAATATCAAAAGATTCTAACTGGTGGATCTGAAGAAGATTTATAAAGACTGTTCCTTATACTATACACTGTGTTAAAATGCATCCATAGGGTGCCCACATGTTAAATGAAGGACTTGATTTGAACAAACTTAAATCTGACCCTCATAACAATGATGTACATGTAACCAAATATAAAAAGATTCTGACTGCTGGTTATGGAGAAGATTCTTTAAAGTACTTCTCATATTGCTCCAAGTTCAAATTTGGGCACCTGTATATCAAAATATTCTGATCAGTGGTTCTGGAGAAGAAAATTTGCAAATATGCTGACTCAGCATTTTTTTTTATCCCTCCCCCCCCCCCCCCCCCCCCCCCCTACAGAACACCCTGACACAACTGATGACAATTTTTTTACCATTCCATTCCACAAGTTCTACAGATGCTTCATACCAAATAACAGTTCGTGCAGTTTGGGAAATATGGGCTTTTGAAAATATTTACATTTTTAGCTCCTGGGGTTCCCATGAGTATGTGGGAAATTTTTTATTTTGCATGAATCAAGTACTTATAGCTCAATAATACCATGTACCAAATTTGGTTCAAATCAGCTCATCAGTTCAGGTGATGAATTCAGATAATAGAAATTTCAAGCAGGGCCAAAAATCTAGACAAGTATGGCCCTATGAACTTTGAACAAATGTTATTGTACACTTCAAAAGGAAGCTCAGTACCAAATAACAAGTCATTGTACCCCTCAGTTCATGAGATCTTTTTAAAGTTTGGGAGTGTTTTCCCCACCCCACCCCACCCCACCCCACCCCTATAGATTGGGCAAGTTGATTTGAACAAAAGCAAAATGTGATGTCAGAAAAAACAATCACCTCAGCAGTTTAGGAGAAGTCACGAATGCCTTGTTCATGGACGGCAGACCAAAAAGTAGCTAAATTTGGTACAATCAATGTTTATAATTCTGAAACTGCATTCTCTAATGAGCCTGTAATCGCTTATCTGACAAAACTGCATATCCCTCAGTTATTCCAATTAGAATCAAAGAATGCAGCTGGCTGCCATGCGCCTTCATCTCAGCAAAATAGAAGGATGTTTCTTTTGTTTTCAGAGGACCTTCCATACATTATTTGTGCCAAATTTGGTTCACATTGGCCAAAAAGTTTCAGATAAGAAGATGAAAATGTGATTTCTCATATGGTTTCCATGGTAATTATGAGCCACCATTTCAGCCATGTTTGCAACCCCGATCAACATTAAATGAGGATCTTTGATAGAGGGTGTCCCAGTCATCAAGCATGTGAAGTTTCAAAACATTTGGCCTTGTAGTTACAGGGGAGTAAATATTTGAAAATTGACAAATCAGAATAAAAGAATGCCTTTGGTGGCAAGGTTTTTTATCCGGGGGAACAAAATGAGAACAGTTTGTAGAGGACCTCCCATAGAGCATTCCTGCCAAGTTTGGTTCACATTGGCTCAGTAGCTCCAGAGAAGAAGATGAAAATGTGATTTTCCATAGGGTTTCCATGGTAGTTATGCACCACAATTGCGGCCATAGCTGCAACCGGATCAACATTAAATGAGGACCATTGATAGAGGGTGTCACAGCCATCAACCATGTGAAATTTCAAAACATTTGGCCTGGCAGTTTCAGAGAATGTTTTAAAATTGACCAAGCAGAATCAAAGAATGCCTCTGGCAGCCAAGTTTTTCATCCAATGGGAACAAAATGAGGATTGTTTGTAGAGAACCTCCCATCGACCATTATGCTAGGTTTGGTTCACATCGGCTCAGTAGTTTCAGTGTATAAGATAAAAATTATAAATTCTAAGTAATTTGTATATTTTTTATATTTACCAATGGCCCAGACTATCTCAAAAAATAATCCAGGGCCAAACACAAATTTTGCCCCCCAATCCCCCAAATTTGCATGCAAAACCGATAATTCAATGTCCTATCTGGTCCTCCATAGTTTTAAGATCTTCGCATGCGCAGTATCCAGGAAGACACCGAAATAAGTGCCAACAATCATTCTTTCTATAATTGCCTGTTAAATGTTGTAAACAGCAGGGAGGTATGAGTGCCTACTCATGGGAGGGCCATACCAGTTTGGGCCATTGGTAAGTATAAAAAATAAACAAATTACTTAGAATTTATAATATTTTTATACAACAACCAATGGCCTAAACTAGCTGAATCGTAAAAAGGCTGGAGGGCCTAGGACATAAAGGAAAATCCAATCTCTCAATCACTTCAGTAAAGGATATCTCCAACAGGAGAAAAGGAGAAAAAAGGAATTACATATGTCTTTCACTTTCATGAGACATGAGAAAGACATAACACCAACGCTGTAATTCAGTATTACATAATATATAATTCTCCATTTAATGCCAGCATAACCCATTATGCTAATTCGGTGAAGGAAAGGCAATATATAAAGATAGTCCAGAGACTGAGACTCTTTATACTCAACAAAAAATGTCTGAGGATTGTATATTAATGCCCGTTTGACACGTGACATATACAAATGGTTCACAGTGAGCTACACTTTAAAAACAGTACATAAATGAGACATAGTTATTGCTTCACACCGAGGTACACATTAAAACCATCCCAGCACCGACTCAGGACTACAGACACCAGAGAAGGTCTTCCCTTGCGTTTCACTATAAAGTCAGATGATCATAAGGGAAAAAACCACCCCACCTCACCCTTCCCCTTGTTCGGGCTGCAGAACGAAGAGGGCAGCAGAACAGCGTCACTGCTGGAACGGGCTGCCTAAATAACTAAAGATGCAATCATTTAGCGGACGACATTCTGAGCAACAGAAAGAGGACCTAAAGATCTAAGGTCACCGGAGATGGACTCTAGATTTCTCAGGTAAAACTTGGTAAATGTAGAGGGCTGTATCCAGTACGCAGCTTTCACAAGATCAGTAATGACAATACTGTTAGAATAAGCCTAAGAAGTGGACAGCGCTCTAACTTCATTCGCTGATATCTTATTTACAGAATGTTGATCCGAAGATAGATTTTCATAAGCAATGCGTATTGCCAGCTGAATCCATCTAGCAACTGAATGAACAGAAATATCTTTTCTGTTAGGAATCAATGAAAGAAAGAAATGTTTTCTTCCTTTTCTAATAAAATCTGATTGACGTTTATATATGCGCATAGCCCTGACTGGACACAGCAGAGGTCTTTGGTTGTCCGAGGACGGCAAAGCCTTAATGGTAATAGGCTCAGGCTGTTTATCTGCAGTCTGATTCATAGCCAGAAATTCCACTTCCGTAGTTAGGGTAATGGTATTACCCACACTACGGTAATGAGAATCATCAACTGATAATGCCTGAAGTTCACTTCTTCTAGCAGATGCAAAGGCTAAGAGAAATGCTCTTTTATAGGTCAAGAATTTGAACTCTACCACATCCAATGGCTCAAACAGAGCTTCTTTAAGCTTCAACAGAACCCAAGCCAAATTCCACTTAGGAATTAATCTGAGGGCTCTACGTCTATTAATAGAGAAATTTCTAACGAGCTTGGACAATGAAGCATTAGATCCAACAGCTAAGTTATCATGATGAGCGTAAGTTTCTAATAACATAGACCTATAGCCCTTAATAGTGACTGGCTGCAGTTTGAGAACGTCAAACAAGTAGACCAAGAAATTGGCAATATTTGGTATGGATGGATCATAAACATTTATCGACTGATCCCTACACCAATGGAAGAAAACCTTCCACTTTGCTGCATAGTTCAATGAAGAGGAGGACCTGCTGCAGTTAGAAATTGCGTCCATTGCTCGTCCTGTAAACTGTCCTGTAAACTGTTTTCCATGCAAGAAGGACCGCACAACAGAAATATGTGAAGTTTGAGACCTTCCGGGTTGTGATGCAGTGCATTTGACTTCCCCTGAAAAAGAAGGTCCTCTCGTGGAGGAAGCTTCCGGGGAATGTCTCATAACAGACACCTGAGAAGATTGATCCACGGTTTCTGTGATGACAGAGGTGCTACTAGTAAAATTTTGCAATTAGACTGTTTGATCTTTAACAGAAACTGCTGAATCAATGGAGTTGGAGGATACATATATCATATCATTCCGTCCCATGAGATTGACAGAGCGTCTATTGCGTACGCTCGATGGTCTGGACATGGCAACACGAACGTCGGTAACTGATTGTTCAGGTGCGGCGCAAACAGATCTATCATTGGGCGATCCCACTGGTAGGAAATCTGCTTGAATACTCGCTTGTTCAGCATCCACTCCTATGGCAACAGACGACCTCTCCGAGAGAGCGAGTCTGCTATTACATTCAGACGATCCAGTATATGATGGACAGAAAGTAGAACATGATGATTCATGACGTATAGAAGAATCTTCGTTAGTTCGCATAATGGAATCGAATGAGTGCCGCCCTGGTTCCTGATGTACGCTACCACTGTCGAGTTGTCCGAAAAATCTGAACATGAGCGTCTGCTATTATGTGAATCCAGTTTTGTAGTGCTAGCCATATCGACATCATCTCCTTGATGTTTATGTGTTTCTCCAGGAACCATGGGTCCCAAAGACCCTGACACATCAAGTCATGCTCCAACCTGTCTGACTTGCATCCGTCATAATCATGAAAGCCGGATCTGGCAGTTGCAGCGGGACTCCCTGAGTTAACCACTGAATATCTGCCCAAATCTGAACCCCTTGTTTTATCAGGACCGTTAAAACAATTCTGGTTTCGAGCAAATACATCTTCACACTCCAGTTCTGAGTAAAGAATATCTGGAGGGGACGCATGCGCAGGCGACCAATCGGAATAAAATCCGCAGCCGCTCCGCACAGCTTCAACAGTTGCATGAATTCCCCTCGTGTCTGAGTGTAGACAAAAGCGAGCATAACTGACTAATTTCGCTCTGGGTAACGACAGACGAACCACATTGTTATGAGTCTTGAAGCTCATTCCCAAGTGAATGAATGACTTGGACAGAGCTAGATCCAACTTTTTCTCATTTACGATGAAACTGAGATGTTGGAGTAACAGAAGCAGACTCACAACATCGTTCTGAAGATTAATTCTGTTGCCGTATCTCTGTAGAATGTCGTCCAAGTAAGCCGATGTTACTGCAGACGAATGAGCTCGGAAGTGTGACATTACCAAGTTCATTATTCGAGTGAATGCCCAGGCAGCAAAGCATATTGTTCTGAACTGATACGCCTTCCCTTGTATGGCGAACCGCAGGTACTTTCTGAATGCCGGATGTACCAGAACATGGAAGTATGCATCCTTTAGATCTATGCTTGCCACAATGAGCTTGTTTATCCAGGTCAGGTCTATAACTGGTCGGAACGAGCCGTCTGGCTTTGGTACTAGGAACAGATGACTGCAGAAACCTTGAGAATTTTGATTCTCAATGACCGCTATTGCTTCCTTTGATAAGAGAGTTTGTACCTCCACTATGAGAGACTCTCTTTTGCAAGGATCTGACGGAAGATTTGTCCAACGCGGTCATCTTGTTAGTGGGGGTTTCGCTTGGAATGAAAGCCATAGGCCATCCGAGACTACACTTCTCACCCACTGGTCTTCCATGATTGTTATGCAGTTTTTCGCAAGGCTTGATAACCTTCCGCCAACTGGTAAGCAATAGAGATCACCTGTACGACCTGTGAAGAACCTCATCTTGTCCCATAGTCCCGATCAGACCTCCGCCCCTTTCCCGAGTCGCTATACTGACGACCTCCAAGGTAAAAATAAGATGGTTTCTTATACCCTCATGAGGAGTCCACTTTAAACGATTTCTGTATGGAATGTCCTCCTTTACTCTTGTCTGCTGCAGTGGGTCGATGAGACGCTCGACTTTAAAAGCAGATCATTAGACGCTTTCTCAGTGGCCTGGTCATAGACTAATGAAAGCTTGTCGTCGAATATAGTATGTCCGGAGTGACTTGGAGAGAGTTTTTCGCCTTGTCATCTATCAGTGATGACAACACAAGGGCACCATCATGTCAGATTAACTCCAAATTAGCCACTGTTAGGGTGGAGTCATACGTGTTATACATAATTGTCCTGGAAAGAACTCTAAGAGAGGTATGAACATCCTCAAATTCCTTTCCATTGAGACGTTGCGCCACAGCTCTTGTAAAGTGATCTGCATAAGACATAGCGTCCAAATTCACTCTATTTGAAGAAATTGCCATCTCAATTGTGTCTAAGCGAATTCTGAATGATCCAGATAAGGACACCTCTAGATCCTCAGCCTGCTCATCCAAACACAGAGGAACTCTCTGAACATCTCCTCCAACCATTTTAAATGAACGTGATCCAAGAAACGGTATGTTTATGGAAGATGAGGTTAAGAAACTGCCTTTCTTTCTCGTACTGGAGAGATTAAATACGGCGTCGTCTATATGACTGAAGGCCCGCGACACCTGCCTAGACTGAACCGGAAAAGAAAGCACCTCCTCCTTCGTCCGGATAAAGTCTACGTCCAACGATGCCAGTGGTTTCTTCCTTGTCGTCGCAGCATTCTGATTCGCCAGAACAAATTCAGGTTAGCATTGATGGATGAAATCCATCGCAACCATGTGTTATTCCGAAAAGGAATGGTAATCTTCTTCCATATCCCTTTCACCATCCGAAGGAATCAGTTGTGAATCTCAGTCCCTTGCATCTGCATGAACAGATGAGTGGACTGACCCAGCACCATCTGACAGCTCATGTTCCGAGTCTGAAGGAGGCTGCTCTTTCACTTGCTGGAATGCTGCAATCAGCTGTGCAATCTATGACAGCAAGTCCATCACTGAGGCCTGAGGAGCAGCGGTCTTTTGTTTCTTCGCCGCCTGCTGCTCCTGGGACGGAGTGTCAGAGATGGCTATTTTCTCCGAAAGTCCCGATAATCGAGGCCTAGTCTCCCTAGCTACTGGATGGTCCGACTTCACTGGCGAAGTGTGGTTCCTTCTTCACGTAGCAGGTTGGATATCCGAAGTCGGGTAGCTAGGATGCAGCCATGTGTGCTTAGTAGATGCAGTGGAAAAGCCGTAACTGTAGCCGAGGTCAGCTGCGATCTATATGGAACGTCCCGAATGGCAGGTATGGATGTATGCTCCGACTCACGCAAGCTTTTTACCATAATATCTGGCTCCAGATGTTGCTGAGATAAAGAGGGACCTCTCTCGCTCACGGTCCTTTCAGACCTTGCTGAGCTTCCCACAATATACTTGCAGGCTTCTTCCCTTGTTCCATCGTCGCTGGGTGAGCATGTTTATGTTTTAAAGTGCTCGCTCTATCCAATCACTTCTTATGACCGCAAAGGACGGACTCGGCATCACGGTACCCACAGACAGAGTGACCGCTTCGCTGGTCAAGCTAACTACAGACAAGGGACTAAACCCACCGGCTAGTGGCTTTATCCCCTAATATTCATGGGCACTTTGGCAGCTAGCTCTGTTTGATCATCAGAGCGTGACGACGGTAGCATCCTTTTGGTAGGTGTCACATAACCATCTCTATGTTCTTGTTCCTCTGAAAAAGAAATGGAGAAACTTGATTGACTTTGCGGATAGAGGACCGGCATTGGCCTCTCACCGCTAACAACATACTGTGGCACACGTGTCCAACGTTTGTCATCCCAATCAACACATGTAGGACAAGAATTAGTGGGAGTACATTGACTACAAGCAAGGCAACAAACAAGTAAATCTAAGGAAGACTTCCTTGCCTTGCAGTTTGAGCAATAAGCTTTCATGAGTAATCAAACAAAGTCATTTGAACTCCCACCAACTCCACAATAAATATATGATAAAGATACATAATAATCAACATTCAAAATACAAATTGAAAAATTCATTTCAAAACATTTTTCGAAAAAATTTTGACAAAAGCCCAATTACAAAAACTATTGCTACACTACCGGAATATCATAATATGTATTTAATAACAATCCTACAGTAATAATAAATTGATACTACATATATTTATAGGACGTTGCCAATGTAAACAACGTCAAAGGAAAAAAACGGAAACAAGAGCCCAGGCACTGAATAACAAAGGCCCGAAGTCAGTAACAGATTTTAAAGCTACCCGATGTAAAGCAAGATCTTCAGATGAAGAAAAAATGATACATTGGACAGAAGATGCATGACCCAAACGCCTAAACACCCCTAGGGTGAGGACGTAACCAAGGGGACATATAAACATTCTGTAATACACGTCAAACTCCCAAGAAATTTTATTAAAAAAATTTCAATAAAAACAAGCCAAAAAGCTTGAGAGTTTAACAGGAGGGCTTCAAGGAAGGATAGGAATCATTAGCAAGAATGATGACGTCAGGCCCATGTCCCAAAATTGGGAGACATGAAATAATTTTGTAAAAATTATAAAGTTACAGCCCTGAACATTCCTGACCATTGCTGTTCACTTCCATCATTCAATTATGTCCTTGGATCCACCAATTTTACCATTGATTTGTGTCTGGCATCCTCAAAAATAAGATTTAAAAGCACAGATGTTGGTTCACTTTTGATGACTTCAGGGCCAAACAAAAAATGACGGTTTGCGCCAATTTCGGCGTCTTTCTGGATACTGTGCATGCACAGGTTTTAAAAATATGGAGGACCAGATAGGACATTGAATTTTCGGTTTTGCATGCAAATTTTGGGAATTGGGGTGGAAAATTTGTGTTTGGCATAGGATTAATTTTTGAGTTAGCACCTGCTAGTCTGGGCCATTGGTTGTTGTATAAAACTATGTGAAAATTTTACAGATGATGACAGACAATGCCACGTGATGGCAATTAGTAGCTCACGTGGCCCTCTGGGCCATAGCGCAGATGAGCTAAAGAAGATATTTTGAGACACTATTTACAAAGAGCATGAAATGATACTTCACCTCCTAAATCTAAAACCATGAATTTGGAATGAGGTTCCGCAATTTTCAGTTTGACTCCATCAGAACACATCATCTTCTCAGTTTGTATTTTCTGGCAAAATACAGATGCACATTCAGCTTCAAGAGCAATTGATAGCTGTTCATGTGATATTCCAGCCTACAATAAGATGTTCAGACAAGTAAAAAGATTTGTACAGCCAACAGATGCTCTCCAAAATGCAAATTGATGGAAACAACATACTGGCTTTTTCAAATGCATAAATGAGAAATGATTTAAGCCATATAAAAAACAAGAGGCCCCAAGTGGCCTTAACTGCTCACCTGACAAGTTGTTCAAAGAGGTATGAAGTCATGAAATTATTATAGGATCCCTTTTTTTACATAAATTCACTCTAATCCATTCAAAATGCATTTTGTAGCAATTTGTTTTCATTTTCTTAAGTAATCCCTGGGGGTGGGGTGGGTGGGGTGGGTGGGGAGCTGGGTTGGTGGTCATAGGGGTATTTTTTTGTTTGGTTTTTTCTCTTTTTTTTTGGGGGGGGGGGGGGGAGGGAGTTGGATAAAATCACTTGAAATCTTTCAAAATATATTATGCAGCCAAACATTTTGTGACATCTAACTAAGGATTCTGACTGGTGGATCTGAAGAAGAAGATTTTTAAAGAAATTTCCTCAAGTTGCACTTAAGTTAAACTTATAGGGCTCCAATAGAGAGCCCAAATACTAACTCAGGGACTTGAATTGAATCTGACCCCTACAGAGATGTTGTATACCAAATATGAAAGCATTCTGACTGGCAGATCTGAAGGAGAAGATTTTTTCTCATATTTTCACTAAGTTAACAGGGAGCCCAATTAGGAACTCAGGGACTCGATTTGAATACACTTGAATCTGACCACCCTACAGATGTTGTATACCAAACATAAAAGGATTCTGACTGGTGAATCTAAAAAACATTTTTAAAGAAATTTCCTCAAATTGCAAGTTAAATAAAGTTTGGGCTCCAATAGAGAGCACAAATACTAACTCAGGGACCCGATTTGAACAAACTTGAATTTGACCCCCATAGAGATGTTGTATACCAAATATCAAAAGATTTCAACTGGTGGATCTGAAGAAGATTTTCAAAGAATATTCCACATATTGCACTAAGTAAAATTTGGGCTCCAATAGAGAGCCCAAATCTTAATCCAGGGACTAGATTTGAACAAACTTGAATCTGACCCCCTAGAGATGTTGTATAACAATTATGAAAAGATTCTGAGATGTGGATCTGAAGAAGATTTTTTGGAATTTTTAAAAAAAGTTATGGGTGCTATCAGAGTCATGTCCCTCGTGGCGCCCCCTGTGGGCATGGCAACTTTATTTGAACAAACCTGAATTGACATGTGCTAGGGAACATGCACACCGGAATGTGGTTCAATTTGGTCAAGGAGTTTGTGAGAAGAAGTCGATAATGTAAAGTTAATGCCGGACACCACCGGACGACGGACAGAAAGTGATTAGTAAAGCTTCCCTTGAGCTTCGCTCAGGTGAGCTAAAAAAGAAATACAACTAGACGGAGTGATTCTGTAGAATTGTTTCATTCACTTCCCACCCCCGCCAAAAAAACAATTGTTGAGTAAACAGCTGCGCCATGAGTGCATGATACGCCCGTTATTAATTACAAGAGGGAAGCACACAATATGTGTATACATGTGTACTAAGCATTTTCAAGATATTGTTTGACATGTGGAAAACAGCGTATATTTTGACGAACAAAGTCCCATAACTCTGGAATGACATATTGGACAGCGACACAAATAGAAAGGGAGAGTCATTCCATCAACATATACTTGCCATCAAAAAATCATGAAAATTGCTCAAAGTCTGACATGTGGAAAATTGCCTATATTTTGACGAATAAAATCCCATAACTTTGGAATGACAAATCAGACAGTGACACAAATCGAAGGGGAGATTCCTTCCATCAACATATACTTGCAACCAAAAAATCATGAAAATTGCTCTAAGCATTTTCAAGTTATTGTTTGACATATGGAAAATTGCTTATATTTTGGATGAATAAAGTCACATATCTCTGGAATGACATATCAGATGGCGACACAAATACAAAGGTAGATTTCTTCCATCAACATATACTTGCCACCAAAAAATCATGAAAATTGCTCCAAGCATTTTCAAGTTATTGTCCGACATGGAAAATTGCTTATATTTTGACGAATAAAGTCTCATAACTCTGGAATGACAAATGGGAAGGGAGCTACCTTCCATCAACATATACTTTCCACCAAAAAATCACAAAAATTGCTAGAAGTGTTTTCGAGTTATTGTACGATGTGTGGATGGACGTACAAGCATACCAAGTTTCAAAGCAATCCGATCATAAATGTGCCCTGTAGGGCAAGCTAAAGGAATGTATTGATGCCTGCCTAAACTGTCAAGCTAAAGGAATGTATTGATGCCTGCCTAAACTAAGTTAAAAAGTCATTGCTAGTGGCAACATTTTTTGATGGAAAAGGAAGAAAATCAACCCCTTCCATCTACAGGCACCCCAAACCAGCATACCAGCTTTCAAAGCGATCTGATCATAAATGTTCCCTGCAGTGTGAGCCAAAGGGAAATATTGATACATAACTGCACTAAGTTCATCAAAGGCAACATTTTTTTATGGAAATGGAAGAAAATTGACAATTCCTATCTAGACATCACCCCAAACAAACAAACACCCCAAAGAGTCATGTCCAAAGACAGCATTTATCTCTCATGAGGGCATTTTTCAGTTTAAAAGGTTCTCCATTGGTCTGATGAACGCTGCCTCAAGTTTTCAAATTGTTATGTCTGAAGTGCTCAGGAAACTGTAATGGAAAACCTGTCTCTTCTGTATTGATGATGTTTTAAGCTTTTCAAAGTCATTCGATGACCATATTCAGGATCTTGCGGAAATGTTTCAAACCATTTGGTCAGCCAATCTCAAGCTTAAACTTTCGAAGTGTGAATTTGCTTTAAGAGGTCTCCTATCTAGGACACAGGTTATCCAGTGGAGGTATTGCTGTAGATAAAAATAAAACTGATGCAAACATTTCCTACTCCTAAAAATGTTTGTGAGCTCCAATCTTTTATTGGCTTATGTAATTATTACAGGAGGTTTGTTCGCAACTTTTCAGCCATTGAGTCTCCTATGAATGGACTCCTCAAGAAGGAAGTTTCATTTCGGACAAGTATGAGCAAGCTTTCAAACAATTAAAACAAGCACTTACATCACCTCCAATACTGGCATTCCCAAACCTTAATAAGAATTGCAAACTGTTCACCGATGTGTCTGATTATAAAATAGGATATGTTCTAGATCAGGTACATGATGATGGAAGAGCAGTTGTCATTGTATATGGTGGTCATTAGCTGAACAAGTTGGAACAAAAATGGTCCATTACTGAGAAGGAATGTCTAGCCATGGTTGAAGGTGTCAAGAACTATAATGTTTACAAAGCCTTGCGAAAATTTGAAAATTCATACTGACCATGTTTTTAATTCTTTCCTCAAAATTTTTAGACAGATTACTGGTAGACTAGGATGCTGGGCATTGAAATTACAAGGCTATAATTATGACCTTAATATATAGGCCAGGTAAACATAATGGTAACACAGATGCCTTATCCAGATGAAAAGATAATAACGAGGAAGAAAGTTCAGTAAATGGGATTAACATGTTCGCTGCCACTACCAGTTATCATGTAGTTCCCTGTGTACTGGATTCTGCTGCTACGAGTATACTTGTAGTTACTATAGTGTGAATTTATTTGAGCATAGTCTGCCTGGCAGCTGAAAGAAATGAGGGAATGTATCATTGGCACACAGACATAGCAGAGTTGCTTCCCCTAGGACCAACAAGCAGTCTGGCAAATCTGCAATTTTGAAGATCACTTTCAGTATTGTTTTCAAAGTCACCAGGGATAAAAGTGAATCGAAATCTTTGTTTTATTTGTAACTACAAAACATGAACAGGTATAACAATAATCGTGAGTGCTTGGTGAATGAATGAAATTGTACAAAAGTGTACAAACTTGTTTGAAAGTAGTTGTCCAGGAAAGGGGGGGGGGGGGGCATTCTTCCAACATAATTTGAAATACAGAAACAATTGTTTTCCCCCATCATATGTCTGTTGCACATCTCTTCGATATATATCTAGTGAAAACGGCACAACGTTTTTTTTTTACTATGCTTGGATTATTTTGTGTTGGTTATAAGTTGGGAACAGGTGTAGCCTAAATTTGAAGCAGCCAGCCAAAGGGTTTGTCTGGTCAAACACTGCAGATGTAGTGTGATTCACGCCTATGCTTTTCCTGGGTGCACACCTGACACAGCTCTGTGGGGTGTTGATTTTTTGTCAATGGGAATAGACATGCTATGTAGTGAAATGTTTCCACATGTGACATTGGTGGTGGGGTGAAGTTCAGGGCATCATCAAGCTTGTCAAACACCTCACCAAGAAAACAAACAGTGAACCTCAGCATGCGCCAATGCTTCTCACCACCATACTGGTTGAAAAATATTCACTTCTGCGTCAGAAGGCCTGCAGTATGAACAGAACACACTGAAGAAGTGTTGAAATAGATAAAATAGTCTTCCCAGGCATCAACTACGAGTTATCTCGGAGACTATATTTTGTATTTTTTTCTTGTTATAGACTGAATCAACTTTTATTAGTGTCTTTACACATGTAAAATATAGTAATCTACCTAATAAAGGTAAAAATGACACATGGCATATGTGAAGAAAATATACCTACGTTTTCAGCAGTCAACGTGTTAAAACAGTTGTGAATAAAATATCAAATGTGACCCAAACTGTTCATTTAGGAGTAATAAACTCTGCTAATGTAACCTCTAAATCAGAGCATTCACAAACAGAAATAGAGGCCGAAACAGGTGATCCGCTTGACCGATTACAAACTATAAACAGAATATCTGAAGTTGATTTTAAAGCAGCACAGAGGGAAAATGAATTGCTTAATTACTTACATTAAATATTTGGAAGATCATGAACTTCCTGATAATCATAAAGATGCTTCAAGAATTGCTCATGAATCAAAAGAAAAAAATCTGGAAGATGGAATATTGTACTCCATTTGGTATCCTAATGGAAGGGCCATAAAGTTGATAGGATTGTAAAGCAATTAGCTATTCCATTCAAATTACGGGATGATATTTTGAGACAATACTATGATAGTCTCCTGGGAGGCCATCAGGGTATTGATAGGACATGTGGGCTGATTCGCTATACGTATTTTTGTCCATGTATGTATTCAGACATTAACACTTATGTTAAAACATGTATTGACTTCCAAAAGAATAAGCGGGTAGTAAACAAGAAGCCGGCTCTACTCCATCCACTGCCAATAGTCAATCCTTTTGAAAAGGTACATATGGATATACTGGGTATATATTGGCTTGGGGAAACTCCAGACAGCTATAAATACATTTTTTTAGTAGTGTAGTTGATTCAATCACAAAATGGTCTGAAGCATTTCCTCTTAAGGATCAAGAAGCAGATACAATTGCATGAATATTCTGATGACATTATTTGTAGGTACAGTGCTCCAAAACAGCTTCTCACAGATAGAGGTCAAAATTTTCTTTCTAAATTGATCAAGGAACTGTGCAAAATTTTCGACATCACTAAATTAATGCAGCCTGTGAAAGACTAAATAGTACCATTGCTCAACATCTTTGAACCTTCATAAAGTCTTGATCCAGAAGATGAAGACTCCTCAAGGTCTTCCTACGAAACTGTTCAGTAAGTTTAGAGAACCATACTATATAGTAGAAGCTAATAAGGGCACAGCTTATAATTTAAGGCATTGTTCAGACGATGTGAAATATCATGCACCGGTTCATGCAAATGGACTGAAACTCTATTACGATCCATGCAGCAGACCTACTAATCCTAATGACATGGATTCTAACATTGACAGTAACAATGAAGTACATCAGGCAGACACCAACAAACCCCATCCCAAGTCCCCAACAGATGACAGACAACCCAGTTGACACAAGTGACAGAAATGACTCAGACCAAGATGAGGATCGAGTAGTTGAGCAGATTTTAGAATGGAAAGGAACACCTCAAAATAGATGGTATAGAATAAAATGGCAGATAGGAGTCCAAATTGGGTCCGATAGTATCTTATTAATGATGATTTGGTGCAGTAATTTCACAATGAAAGAACAGCTAAAGGTCACGAACGAAAACAATTTAAGGCTTCTTAAGCTAAAACAGGATCAATTTCATATAGACAGGGTACATAGGTTTATTACAAGTTAAAACAGGGTATACAGCTTATCACAATATTCTCTGCCATATAAGTGAAGGTAAATCTCGTAAGTATCCCTCAAAGTTTGTGAAAACATTTCAAACCACCTTGGGTGTAAAAATGTCTAAGAACTTGATATTTCATGTCATTTCTTACTGATGTTCCAAATAATGGTCCACACAGTTATACACTCTACAAAGTACTTCCATAGGGAGCTTTGGTTAAGTTTCAGATCGGCGCCCTCTACTTATGTATTCAAGAGGATACACAGACCGACCCCTCTACTGTTGAATACCTAAGTCTTGTGCTGCAATTTTGCCTCCTCTTTGTCTAAAGAAAAAAAAATGCATCATAAGTGCAACCGCCTTTATTACACTAAATATATGTTGCAATGCCAACAAATAAATCATTTACTTCTCAGGTCATAGTTCACATGCTGGAACCGATCTTGTAATTTACCTTAACCAGTCGATTACTTGAAAGGGGGCAAGTCATGGTGTGTAACATGGCTTCCCATCAACATGAAGTATGCTTGAAGGTAGATTATGTAGGCGTTGCAGTTTCTTGGGCATGTCATAAATTTATAGAACTTTGTATGTTGACCAGCCATTTTTGTGTATATCAACAAAGTCAAGCATGTTTACATTTTTCAGATTTCAGCTGATCAGAATACAAACAGGTACCATTCACTTGCACAAGCACACATGCGCACACTTCTCTTCAATACTAACCAATACTGCACAATATTGATTTCATATTTATGGCCATCATACTTATAGTCATTACTACATGACTGGCCTCTCTTGGAACATATTACTGCTTCTACTTCTTTATGCTTCAAAGAACATGGCCGTAACCTGGAAGTGACATGACCACCTGACGAGATAATAAACAGCACCAGAGGACTATATGACAAGAACAAGATCAGCAAATGATACAGAAAATATTGTTTAATAGGAAATAGAGATAACACAGAGGAAGGGGATAAGAAAAGAAGAGCAAGGAATCATCACATTTGGGAAGTTCAGGATAGAAAAATTAATTGGGATATTATGGAGAATTTATTCTATTTATTTATTGGTGTTTAAGGTCACATATTTCTGCACAATGGCTAACCATGACTGTGACAGTTTTATGGGTGGAGGAAGCCGGAGTACCTGGAAAGAACCACCGAGCAACAGCGAGCAACTGTCTGCTCCCCAACATACCAACTCCACACAAGCAGGGTTAGCATTGGTTGAAGACAGGTGCACAATCGACGTGCAGTACGCCTTAGTACACAACGTCACCGTGCCCCCACATGGGCAATGGGGGTGAAGTGTCTTGCCCAAGGACACAACTTAGTTGCCGCAGGTGGGATTCGAACCGAGGACCCCTCGGCTTGCAGCCTGCACCTCTACCAACTGAGCCACCGCGTCCTCTATGGAAATTTCTGGGTATATATTAGGTGACATTCAAAAAGACTAAAGTACGCAACCAAGTCAGTTCCAAATTAGAGCCTGAGATGAGAATGATTTTGGGGTTAATATTAATAAGAGACATTAGGGGCAAGGATTAAAGATGGATAAAGAAAAAAATATAAGATCATTTAGATGTACATAGTACCCAGATGCACAGCTTTATTTTTACCAATAATTCTTATATTCTGTTCTAATTTTAAAAGTTTGCCTCTATTTTTTTTATGTATATAAATGTATTTACCGGTAACTTCGATTTGGACCACTGTATATATTACCAATTGCAATGTAACTTGTAGTTGAGCCCGGAGGTCTCAACATAGAAAACTGGTGGGTATATCACAGGGTGAATTTTTATAAATTATTCAGAAAGTTTGAAGTAGCTAAAAATTTCATAAAAGCTAAACCTTTGGCTTCAAAAATTCCAATTAAAATTATTTGATTATTTAACTTATAGGCATAGCCATGTTATTCATTAGCCTAATTCAATCTTAATTCTGTAAGCCTAAAAAACTTTAATGTTAGCATAAATGAAATTAGATACAAATTCTTTGGCAGGTTATGAGATAAGTGGATTCAAAGCTGATATTCTTGTTAGTCACCACTTATCAATGGCTTAATGGACAAGTTGGCTCACTCAAGCCAAGAGTGACAAGTAGCTACTGTTCATTGGTCATCTGTTTGAGCAAAACAGTCAACTGAGCAGAACAATTCGCCTTGCCAATTAAATCATTTTGTCAAAGCTTTGAGATTGGAAAACAAATGAAGATTTTCATTCATTCTGGAGGCAGCTACCAGATGATGCAGTTGAGTATTTTATTATTTTATAACTATAATTTGGGGTTGCCATTTATATTTTAGGGAATAACATTATAGGGTTAATAGGTATCCATAGTACTAGTTTGTATATGTTCAGGAAATAGCCTTACTTGTTTTTTCCTTGAATCTCCATATCCAGTTAAAGATTGGTTTGTTCTAAGTGCAAATATTCCTTTAACTGATTATGTCACTTTACACTTCATATCAGCTTATATTTAAGCCTGCTATTTTGCCAATTCAATTTCAGTGTTTAATTGTACGTTCATTACTGCCATAGTTATAAATCAATTTTTGATGGGTTATTAGTCTAGTAGAGTAGGAAGTTCTAAACAGTCTGTCAAATGATAGACAAAATGTTTTTTTTGTATTTTTTTTTTTTTTGTATTTTTTATTTCAGATAAACATTTGTGTACATAAATATTTCATATATATAACAATATACAGAGTTGAACTGAGTAATATATTGAGAAAATCATAGTAGAGCAGATATGTTGCATAAATAGTGAAGTCTTTTGTATAATTTTAAAATGTCAGCTTTGTCTTACAAATCTTTATAAATGTTAATGTTGATTATGTCTGTAAGGGGTTCTCTTTCTTTCTTACGACCGCTATTAGCACAATGCAACCGAATGGATGGAATTTACCCTGTATATTGAGATATTGGTTTTGACATGTTTTGATGAATTATAAAGAAGATAATTTATAATAAAACCTCCTCTTTATAATTTGATAAAGAAATATCAAAAACCAATGACGCAACTGAAATTGTTTTTTCAATCAATACTGAAACCCAATACAGTCGACATTGCTCGTATTGCAATTGATTTTTTTTTCTGTGTAGGAAAGGGTAAACAACAGCTCAAGGCTGTGATAGTAATTCAACTGATCCATATAATTTTCAAACGCCAGTAGACATTTTCTCAATTTACAGGAATAAATAAACTTTTTGTAGAGAAGTGCACATAAGTAACCCATGTCAACAGAGATATCAGACTCATTATCTTCGAAGCATAGGCCTAGAAGGGTGTATTCTGGGGTTACTGGAAACAATATATCACATTTATCTTTCAGAATTTGAGACAGATTCAGTAAAATTGTGTTTATGAAAAGGGACAATCCAAAAAAGAGATGTATGACTATCTCTTTTATTTTGTCACAGAACGTGCAGAGCTCTGTTTCTGATAACTTACATTTATGTAGTTTTGAATTTGTGTACAAGATCCTCTGTAAAATTTTATACTGTAGAGTCTGTAGATATGTGTCATCAGTGGTGTGGAGAGCCTGTTTGTATTCTTTTAATGTCTCCTTCCATTCTCTTGGAATTGAGTTTATTACTCCTTGGTAGACAGTATTATAAAGTAAACACCTGCCTTGCACCAATGTTTGATGAAAATTATTTTATTGTTGATTTTTATGTAGTTGTTATAAAAATTTGTTTGTGAAAAGATTTCATCCGGGGTTGTGGCGACGTTGTTATTGATTTGTGACCAAGCATTTAGAACACTTTTCCAAAATTCATTTGTTTTCTTCCCTATCATTTGTAAACCTTCTTTGTTTAAGTACCATATTTTAAAGCACCCTAATTCTTCAAATTAATCCAAATCAAGAGTTTTCCAAGGGGCCATTACATTCGGGTCTATAATAATAATAATATACACATTTATATAGCGCCAACATTATAGTTCAGAAGATATAGAACCATATTCTAAGGCGCTGTATATGTTACTGAGCTCATGCAAATATATAAATGGAATATATACAGTATCTTACAGTCCAGAACATCACTTATAGGCTTTTTGAAACAGGTATGTTTTGAGATCTTTCTTGAAAAGGTTGACATTTGACAGTCTTTGTAGGTATTCTTGTAAATTATTCCACAAGTGAGGGCCAGCAAATGAGAATGACGTATCTCCAAATGTCTTACACCTATGTTTTGGAACATGTAGCAGCATTTTACCATTGGACCTCAGGTTGTATTGACACACATTCTTGGAATTATGGAGTTCTTCTAAGTTGGCTGGCGACATGTTGTTTTGTGTCTTAAAAACTAATAATAAAGTTTTGAAAATTATTCTGTACTTAACTGGCAGTCAGTGCATATCCCTCAGAACAGGAGTGATGTGTTGAGATTGTACATACCACTCGGGCTGATGCATTTAGTACCATCTGCAGCCATTGAGTACTGATATTGTGGAAGGTTGAACAGCAAGGCATTACAATAATCCAAATGTGAAGTTACAAAGGCATGAACTAGGGTTTTTGTTGAGTCTTTGGTGAGGAACTGTCTTATCTGTTTAACTTTGTATAGACCTCTGAAAGCCTTATTGCACATATTTGTAACATGTCTGTCCACAGACATGGTGGAGTCGAAGAAGGCACCAAGATTACATACACTGTTACTTGCACTGATGGCGGAATCTCCTACCTTCACTGAATTGATGTCAATTTTAGTCAGTTGTTGTCGTGAACCAATTATTAAGAATTCAGTCTTATCATCATTTATCATTAATTTGTTTGAAACCATCCATGTCTATAAGTTTTTTTAATTCAGGGTAGTTTTAAGGAGCAACTATAACTGTTTATGTGGGGGAATTTTAGACCATCATTTTCTATCATGCTGATAGTAACTTCACATTTAACTTTATCCATTTTATTGGACCATAAAAAGTTGTAAAAACAAGTTTGAATCTTTTTTAACATCTCTTCATCGGGGTCTGGGAAGACCGATAAGCAGTGGATTAGCAGTGGGGGTGCATGTGTTTTTATAATTACACATTTTCCTATCAGAGTAATATAGATAAAATGTATAGACAGTGTATTTACCTGGCTAATTTACATTCTGATTATCACTATACCAGGAGTAGGAATGTGTTTGTTCCAAAGTATTTACTCAATGTGATTCTCATCTTAAATTAATCTCATAATAAATTAATAAAACTCACTGCACCATAAGTAGGGTCTTTATTATTTGATTACTCTATGAGAAAATAAATTACATATCGCTAAACTATATAGCACTACAAATTAGTGACGGTGTTAACAATACAATTCCTAAGTAATAATTAATAATTACAATTCATTATAAATTCTCTCATAGTTCATAAGTGTGAGAGAATATCCATTCTATTGCTTTATTTTAGATATTAATTGCAGTAAATTCAGCATTTTGTGTAATATGGTTTATTTCCAAACGAAACAAAATACTGCATCTTGATTGGCTAAGAGATACAGTGTAATTTGTAATCCACAGTGGCATCTGTTTACACCATGGTTAACCATGATGTAAAAACAAGAATACACAATAGCAGGCTATATGGCTAACAAAAATACACATTTTCAATTATTAATTCATACCTTTTGCTCAATTATGTTAGAACAAAAATAAAAATACAGGAAATTTAATATTTATGTTATTTATGTGCAATAAAATATTACAGATATGGATGTCTTTGGAACTGGCTCATTGAGCCAGTTCCAATGACATCCATATTTGTCTGGTTTTATTAAGAAACTTTCAAAGTACAAATTTTCTGTCAGTTTTTCCAACAATGTGAGTTAAAGTATTAACTGGTTGAGGGCTAGATTATTTTTGACTGTTTGAATATGTTCAGCAATTTATGTTTTATTACAAATTATTGGAGAGTGCCAGTTGGCATTCTCCAATAATTTGTAATAAAACAATTTTATATAAACAAAACATTATTTGCATTTGACTAAAAAGGAACCTCAGTGAGAAAAATGTTGGCTTTTGCTCTGGTACCCTCATTTTTTTGAAAGCCCTGATAGTGGCGTCCAGCACTCAACCAGTTCAGTATACCAAAATTCTTGGAAATAAATCTGTTATCCTTGTGTTGTCCAGGGTGTATGGGAGTTTACACCAGTCTGGGAACTCATTCACCCTTCAGCTCAGGGTGTATGAGTTCCCAAACCGGTGTAAATTCCCATACACCCTGGAAAACACAAGGATAACTAATATTATATCGTTATTTGTATTTCTCTTGCCATATTCAACTATTCTTTTGTATATTTTTCTGTATATAATCAGGGTGTATCAGGATACTTATTTTTTTCTTAAGATCAGAATACAAACATAATCTTTTATTACAATCAGTTGTTATTGTTGCTTCCTAAAGATCTCGGGTAACCTTTCATACTATTGTTTATAGGCTGAATTCCCAGATCCTCTTGAATTCCCAAATTCCCCACTGGGCTAAAAATCCATACATTTAGATATTCCCCAAAATTTCTGTAATACTGAACTCGGCTGATTAGATTTGTAACAGAGTCAAAGACTTGATCCAATGAAGTATCTATCAACCTATTTTCCACAACGATTTAATCTCTTGACATCATCAAGGAAAAAGTATCCTCATTATGAAAATTGGATTTTCATAGTAAAAATTCCTCCGAGGTTAAAATTATATTTGGTTTTTAAATAATCAGTGGAGTTTCAAGTCTCACTACTGAAATCTGACTATGATTTCTGATAAACATTATTAAGAGATAAAAAAGTAAATATGGTTTAGAAATTGATTTCATATATTCAATATTGAAAAAAAAAATGTAAATTATACACCACCATCTGAGCCACGTAGGTTGCATCATAGAACATGCCAATTTGATTTTTTGGTGAGAGGGCCAAGTTATTGCATTAAATAAATTTTTATCTGTACTTCTGAATCCTGTATTTTTAGGAGAGTACTGCAACTTGGTAAAAGGAACCAACCCAAGTGACATCTTGTTGTGTTCAATAACTGTCAATGGAATTTCTGGACAGAATGTTTTGCAGACATGGTTGCAAAATTCTAAAGTACGCCATAAATTCAGAAATATTTTGCCAGCTTATTATGCTGGGCAATATGGAAGCAGTTTATGTGTAAAAATATAATAGGAAAAAAACAAGAATTAATATCAAATTCCACATATTATGGATTCAGTATACAGTCAGCAGTTGTTGTGAAATGCACAAACATTTACACATGTATCATATTTTGTTGTTCTTTTTTTATTTTTGCTTTAAAACAAGTTTTGGGGTGGTTTTGAATGATTTTATGCCCCCCCTCCCCCTCCCCCCCCCCCCCCCCCCAAAAAAAAAAAAAAATTCATTGGGTAATTTTTTTTTTTTATGAAAATGAGTTTTAAGGGGTTTTGGATGATTTTTTGCAAAAAAAAAACAAAAACACCTCAATTCACCCAACAAACCCTCCCACCCCCCCACTTCCCTTGCTAAATTGGATTAACCCTTTACCTAACATGAAAAGCAGACGACACTTGCAAAAGAAAATCTTGAATAACTAATTTTTTTCATTTTTTGTCTCAAAAACATAGGTTATGACCACTCGTTGGAACGAGCTCGACGAGCTCGTTCCAACGAGGGGTCATAACCTATGTTTTTGAGACAAAAAATGAAAATATTTTGAAAATTAATTGGCGATTTTTGAGAATAGCGCTGGCCGGTTTTGGCCGTTACGTTGGGTAAAGGGTTAACTAGATTAACATGTAGATATGGAATGTGACCTAAAATCCTTCTTTAATCTCCTTCACACTGACGCTGAAATATCAAAATTAAGAGCTGCAAATTTTTCCTGCAATGAAACTAGAAATTGAAACTATTCACTCTTGTTTGACAGAGCTCATTGAAATCTATAAAACAAGACTGAATTGGTAAAATTCCTAGTTGTATTCTAGAAAAAACTTTCTTCTTGAAATTTTTGTATTTGGACAACAGCGTGCAAGGATTAACCCTTAAGTCCCCATACAGCCACAAACTACCCCTTATATTGCTCTATAAAAGTTCCCTCAAATGCATTCTTCCTTGAGAAATCTACTTGTAGGACCCATTTATCCTGACAGTGTTTTAAAATTATTGTTGGCTGCCTGTACAGGCAGCCAACAATACTATAGAAACACTGTTAAGTCATCTGCAGCTGTGCATATGTATATGTGGTAGTTATTAACCACTTAATCCTCACTGCCCATTTTTCCGATCAGGTCACAAGCTACATCATAGTGACATTAAGTGGGATGGCTACAAGGTAAATGTGCAGTGTAGACAAATCAATATCTTCTACGTGCAGACCCAAGGCTGCAAATTAAAAATATTAATTGGTCTACCCTCATATAATGAATATGGATTCTTCTAACTGCTGTCATTCAACTGACATGGAAGATACCACTAGGGTTCAAATGGTTAACATAAAATTAATCGAGGGACTTTTGGGTTAAATAACCTTGTTTCTTTTATTGTCTCATATACAAAAACACTTTCATCTCTCGATAGCAAATTTCATCTCAAGCCAGTCTTGAGCCTCTACACACTGAGGTCAGAATTTCAAGCTAATTGTCCCATAATGTAGTTGGGAATTTAACCTATTCAATGTTGTTTTACAGAATTCAATGAACTGTCAACAAGGTGGAACTGGTTAAATTCCCAACTTCATAATAGAAAAAAGTTGCTACTTGAAATTCCGGTATTTTGAAAATTGTATGCCGAGAGTTTAACTTCAAAAGTATAAGTCATCTGGAGACAAATAATGAAAATAGCTTCCCATGATAAATACCATATTTACTCTATGTATTGGGACACTCTACGATTTGGGACACACATTTTTTCCAGAAAACTATATTTTTTTTATGCTCCAAAGTTTGGGACATTCAGGAGATTTGTTTCCAGTTGGCCCATCGCTAGGAGCAGACGACACTCATAAAAAAATTCTTGAGTAACTAAAAATTTCCATTTTTGCTTCCAAAACATAGCTTATGACCCCTCATTGGAACGAGCGCAATGCGATCATTCCAATGAGGGATCATAAGCTATGTTTTGGAAGCAAAAAATGAAACTATAAAAAAAAATTGGATGGCGATTTTCGTATATAGTGATGGAAAACGAATCACACACAACTTTATTCAGCATCAAATCAAGACCAGGCTGTGTTCTTTCCCCATTTTCTAAGAATTGGGACACCTGTGAAAATAATTATTTTAAGCTGTCCCAATACATGGAGTAAATATGGTAGTACTGTTGAGCAAATGCTTAAATT
Source organism: Pictodentalium vernedei (assembly GCA_031216915.1). Classification (NCBI taxonomy): domain Eukaryota; kingdom Metazoa; phylum Mollusca; class Scaphopoda; order Dentaliida; family Dentaliidae; genus Pictodentalium; species Pictodentalium vernedei. The sequence goes on from CM062294.1 coordinate 398,070,537, forward strand.
TGTTCTGTTGAGTTCCCAGGCATCAAACATAAGGAACCTTTCTTCAATAGCTTAAATATTCATGCCTGTAATCTACATTTCCCCAACCTCCAGCACCCTCCTACCCCTACATTTGTTAAAGAAAGCTATTTACATTAAAATTAAAGGCTATTACTATCCATACCTTTTCAGCTGCCTCTCTCATCATCTGTTTTGCAGCATCATCCCATATAGCTGGAACTGTCAACACCCAATGCACATCATCATTGTTAATACCATTTACCCTTTTCTGAACCACTTCAAGTAGGTGCTGCTTTAGAAAACTGATGGCTGCAGAAAATACATCCAGTGCAGGCATACTCTTTCCACCTACTTCAGTAATTGTTATGGTCTTCGACAATCTCTGGTAATGAAAAAAATGCATAAATGTACATGCAGGTTTACTTAAACAAAGACGACCAACACTGAAAACATACAACAATGCCAGTGACTCAAACCAGAGGCTCAAGTGGGACTAAAATGCTCAGCTGCAATAAGTTGTGAATAGGGAAAGAGGAGAGGTAAGTGCGGAGGTCGGGGAGGACGTTTTCTTGATTTCTTTGCCAGGGGAAGTCTTTTTTTTTAACAAGAGGGATGCTAACATTCCAATTAATTTAACAGTTACTTGGACAAATCCCATAATATTGTATCAAATAAGTTCTATATCACTTCCAAAATTAAAACCTTAAAAACTGGAGTTGGACACCAGGGGTTGCTAATCTCCTTAAAAAAACACAACTGATACAGCAACCTCGACAATCTCCAAAGTTGTGGAGCAGAAACCAATTTAGAGTTACGGTCACTGTTACCTTAATCTACGACAATGGCCCCAAAATAAATACATTTTTTCCTCTCATCATGCTCAACCTACATGTCAAGTTTGGTGTCGACTTGCCCTAGTAGAAATGTAATTAGAAAGTGGAAACCAGGAAAATTTGCATGTTAAAGGTAACTGTGACCTTGACCACAATGACCCCAAAAACAATATGCAGGGTTCCTTCTCTATAGCCACATGTCAAGTATAGTTTCAATTGACCCAGCAGAAATTTTGAGAGCGGAAACCAGGGAAATGTGTGATGAATTAATGGTCACTGTAAACTCGACATTTGGCACAATACGTCCAAAATAAAGAGGGTTCTTCCTCTCATCATATGATACCTAACCCATTTGACAAGTTTGATTTAAATTCTCCACGTAGGACTTCTATTAGAGAGCAGAAGCTAGCTCTGTCTACAGGCCGACAGACCAACAAACAGATGGCACCACATCTGTACCCCCCTGAACAATTTTTAGGGGACTCAAAATCTGTATATGGCTCTTGTACACAAGAAAATGCCACAGGTACTCGGCACAAGCTGTGATATCGAAAGAAAAATGATATTTGATAGCATTTTTGAATCTATGCTGACATGTCCCCATAATGGTATATAAATATTAACAAGGTACACAACTCGCTTTTCAAAAACGATAGCAATCATCTTCGTTATAACCCCCTCAAATTTGATTCACATAACGTATCCAGCAGTACCCAGTGTCAGTGGAAAGGGTAATGAATAAACTTACAGTGGTCTATTACACGACTGTTGGGTGTTCTTGGGTTGATCATGATAACTGGGAGAAATCACAGAAAAGACCGAAAATCATTTAGTCGGACAAGATACTGTTTAATGGAAAGTGGGTTACGAGCAACAAATGATATTTGATAGCATTTTTGAATTGATGCTGATGTTCCCCCATAATGGTATATAAATATTAACAAGGTACACAACTCGCTTTTCGAAAATGATAGCACTCATCTTCGTTATACTGCCCCTCTAATTTGATTCAGATAACGTATCCAGCAGTACCTGGTGTCAGTGGAAAGGGGAATGCATAAGCTTTACAGTGGTGTGTTACACGACCATTGGGTGTTCTTGGGTTGAACTCCAGAAATGAATAAATGTCAACCCAAGATTGAAAATTGATAAAGGTATACAGTTAATATTTGAATCTGCCCTCCATAGACAATGGAACCTCAAATTATTTATAATAAATCAGAGAATTTTCTTTCGATTTCACAGCTTGTGCCGAATACCTGTGGAAATGCTAAATAAATCTATCATTGTCAAGAAATACAACTATGTGTATGTTATTCACCTTAAAGTTTAACAGAATTAACTTAAAAACAAAACTCTTCCAAACAAAAAATTGAAAAAAAATTGGCCCAAATATACATAGTATAATTTTATTGACTGTTGGCATCGTCCTGAAGAAAGTAAAGTACAGATTTATAAAAACTTAAAGGGATAAGCTGCTAATTTGAAAAAAATGAGTTGACGATCTGACAAAACCACAATTTTCATAATTCAAAAATACCCTTGTTCTTCATATATCACTTGTATAAAAGACCCGGTTTCGAATACTAGCAAATCAATTTACTTAAAGGAGATAATTTACCAACTTTTTCCAAAAAAGCATGCAGCCCTCATAAATCTTGATCTCGTTATCCGATCATTTGAGAAAATTACTGGGACAACACAAAGTGTAGTCTCAATTTATCACATAAACACCACTAAATAGCTCATTATGGAAAATAATGTTCACAACACGTCTAATATGGGAATGAAATCAGAAGTCAACGTTGAAGTTGTAACATTGTATAGGAGTTTGTTTCGGAAGTAAAACTGCATTAATCCTCTCTTATATTTCATTAACTGTTTACCTATTAAAACAGCAGATGACAATTGCAAAACAAAAACTGTGAACATTTCTTGGATACATGTAAGTAAACATTTTCATTTTTTGCCTTGCAAATATAGCTTAGGATCCCTCATTGGAATGAGCTCATTCCAATGAGGGGGCCATAAGCTATGTTTTCAACGTGAAAGTTGAAGAAATAATAAAATTTGTTTGGCATTTTTGTTAATAGCTCTGGCCAGTTTAGTAGTTATGTTAGGTAAAATGTTAAATTACACATCACTAGTGGATGGACAAGTGACACATGTTTTTTCGATAAGTGACATTTCAGGGATGGCAATTAATGAAGACCACTCATAATGGCATACTAATTTTATTACCTTAACATTTGTATTCTGTTACACATTAATTACACCTTATATTATTTATTCTTTCCCACATGAAGCTACCCAAATATTCAGGATGATAAGGCACAATTGTTGATTATTTGTACACCAATCATCTTTTACAGACAGTAAATCATGCATAAAGAGGACAAAATTTATGAGTTCCTGAGTGAAACCCACAGTATAAATTGAAGTGTAAGGCGGGCGAGACCTGTGTCTTTTTTGTTGATGAAGCACACCACAATCAGTCGATCACAGGGAGAAATGTCACACAAAAATAAGGATAAAATCAGCGGGACAAAGTCTCATGAGTGATCTGATCAAAATATTTTGGATTTGCAATTTACACAATTAGGCAAGACTCGGTCTTCTAATTGTCATGATGAAGGAATCAAACTGTAATTCTTCTGTTACTGGTGAAAATTCACGGGTAAAATTTTCAAATCTCCATTGAAAATGAAATATAAACAAGAGGCTTCAAGAAGCCTTAATTGCTCACCTGACAAAGTGGTTCAAAGAAGTATTTTGGGTCACAGTCAGTTAGTCATGGGTCATCAATACTACAGAAGAATGAAGCCATGAAATTATTCATAACTCTGGTGTCCATGTCAGATGATTATTATGAAAGGTCCTCATGACTGCTTCCAATTCTATCAGCTGTAGACAAGCACTGCCAAACTTCCAAGGTTGTTGTGTCACTGCAGTTAGAAAGGCAAATTTTATGGAAAAACAGTGAGGAATGGATTTGAACAAACTTGAACCCCTTCTGCGCCCCCCCCCCCCCCCCCCGCCCTCCATAGAGAGCCCAAATATTAAGCCAGGAACTTTGAATCAAACAAACATGAAATCTGCCCCCCCCCCTCCCCCCCCCCCCTCCAGAGATGTTGCATACCAAATATTAAAATATTTTCACTGGTGGATATAAATTTTAAAGAATATTCCTCCTAATGCTCCAATCCAATAGAGAGCCCAAATTTTAACCCAGGGACCCGATTCAAACAAACTTGAATCTGACCCCCCAAGAGATGTTGTCTTCCAAATATGAAAGGATTCTGACTGGTGGATCTGAAGACGAAGATTTTTAAACAATTTCCCTCATACTGCACTAAGTTAAAATTCCGGCTCCAACAGAGAGCCCAAATATTAACCCAGTACACGATTTAAACAAACTTGAATTTGACCTCCAAAAAGATGTTGTATACCTAATATGAATGGATTCTGATTGGTGGATCCAAAGAAGAAGATTTTTAAAGAACTTCCACGTATTGCACTAAGTTAAACTTTGGGCTCCAATATAAAGAAAAAATATTAACTCAGGACCCTAATTTGAACATTACATTCTACTGGTTCTAAGGAAGCTTCATACCAAATAACAGTTCTCATTCCGTGTATGTTTGAAAATATGGGTGTTTAAAAATATTTCTATTTTTAGCTTCTGGAGTTCCCACAGGGACAAAGGAATATTTTTTGTTGTTGCATGAATCAAGTACTTATGACTCAATAATACCTCATACCAAATTTGGTTCAAATCGAACCATCGGTTCAGAAAATATAAATTTTGAGTGGGGCCAAAAATCTTGCCCCTCCCATTACAAAGGTGAATATTTTTCCAAGAACTTCGTTTGAACAAACTTGATTCTACACCTCAAAGGAAGCTCCATACCAAATATCAAGTCATTGTACCCACTGGTTCATGAGAAGATTTTTTTAAAATTTTGGAGCATATTCTCCCACCCCATCCCTGTGGAGCGTGGCAACTTTATTTGAACAAACTTGAATTGACATATGATAAGGACGACCATGCATATCAAATTTGGTTCAAGTCAGCCCAGGGGTTTAGGAGGAGAAGTCAATAGTGTTAACAACAGATGGAAAGTGATCAGTAAAGGTATAGTTCCCTCTGAGCTTTGCTCAGGTGGCCTGAAAAAGCTTTGGAAATGAAATCGGCTTTAAATTCTACCGCTGATAATGCACAGATTCAACAATTGTTACAGTCAGTTGCTGGCATTAATTCACAATTAAATTTGAATGATCAGAAAGATGGGGATGAGAAACTCCATCATCAAAAATCAACTGAGGGTAAAAAGGCTGTTTGCCAAGATAATGATCTTATGGCCATTTTTTTATTTGAAGAGCAATGTCATATTAATCTGAGGAATAACATGAAACCCCATACAAACTTATCTGCTCCTGATGGCTTCCCAGCCAATCAGTAACCCTCAGAAGTGCTCTTTGTGGTTCACAACAAAACCTTTACACTGGAATATAGGTACCACAGATTAAAGGTTCCCTATCCTGTGGATGTGCATCATATCATCTCCAAAGTGGAATTATTTAGTCTATAGGTTACAATTTATGGGAGAGTGCCTGTAGGGACTCTCCTATATATAGTAACGGGGCAAAGACATGTGAAAAAATTTTGAGGATTAAAAATAATTTAGCACTCTAGTACTCTACTAGTTAACAGCTGTTTGGCTGATTTTACCACTAAAGCTTGCATCATGCAGTCTGACAAAGACAAAATTGAGAAGTTGATTGATAAATATCCCATTCCTAATAATGCTGAATGCATTGCACACACACAGGTGAATACCAAAATACGGAATGAAATTAAATCCCTAAATTGCAGGGTAAAGATATTAAGTAGATCTAACACCTGCAAACATTTTTGTCGTTTGCCATTGCTAACATTTTATCAAATCTCGGAGAATTAAGAAATAAAATAAAAATATTACAAAACTAAAACAATTGGCAATTGATAATGTTTTAACATTAGGAAATGGTGTTTTTGACCTTTCTATGTTGAGAAGTTTTTTGCGGCCATTGATGAAAAGCACTTTCAGGGGGCTTTTTTCCTCTGAGAATAAGATCTCAACTCTTCTCTTTAGTGATGAGTTAAATAGGAAAATATAAGAGTTGTCTGAACATCATTTACCACACCTAATTTCAATACTTACTCTGAAAGGCAACAGCATTTTTCAGGCAGAGGCCAGCCGCTAAGAGGACATTCTTACAGACGAAGGTTCAGTCGAGGGCAATATCAAAGGTGCCATTCTTCCAAAACTGGAGCTCATTTCAGAAAAGTGAATCAAAAGACCCAGGAACCATGCAATAAAGGTTAATACTTTGTTACAATCTACTTCGGTGAAATTGGCAGGTAATATTTGGAATTGTTTTCCTGAATGGTTGAAATTTACAACTGGTGAGTGGATTTTAGACACTGTGAAGGGTTATCATATTGAATGTGTCAACTAACCACGTCAAGGTAGAGTTCCCCCCCCCCCCCCTCTCAAATTTAAAACATAAGAGGCACTGACTCTTACCAAAGAGGTCAATTGTCTCTTGAGAAAAGGGACTATCCAGTGATCTGTAAGAGAAGTCGGTCAATTTGTTTCCAACATTTTTTGCGAGAAAAGAAAAATGGAACTTTCCGATCGGTTATCAATTTAAAAGACCTCAATAAAGATGGTCCTTATCACCATTTCAAACAGGAGGCTATAGATATAGTATTACAAGCTTTGAAATTAAATGAATATATGATATCGGTGGATCTGCAAGATGCTTACTTCAGTGTACCTATACATAAATCTGATAGGAAATATCTTAAATGTTTCTGGAACAATCAACTCCTTGAGTTCTATTCGCTACCGTATCGTCTCACACCAGCTCCAAGAATTTTTACTAAATTGCTGAAACCATGTTTTTCATATTTGCAACAACATAGCATTAGGTGTTTTTATTACATTGATGATTCTCTCTTCACAGATCAAAACTGGGATGTGTGTTCTCAAAATACAATGCATTTTGTCACAGCCTCTCAGGAGCTTGGGTTTTAAGTGAATTGAAGTCTTCTCTCTTGTCCCAGCAACAAATTTGATATCTTGGTTTCATTTTTGATACAGTTCAACACAAAGTTTTTATCTCTGATGACAAAATCGAAACAATTTGGGCTCATATTCAACAAATTGGACTAGACAGGATTATTTGTATAAGAACAATGGCTAGAGTTATTGGACTTCTTGTTTCTTCTTTCAGAGCTATTCGGTTAGCAATATTTCATTATCCGAATTTGGAAAAGGATGAGAACAAAGCTCTTCAGTTGCATAATAATGATTATAACAAAACTTGTACTCTGTCTTTGGCCAGTCTTGTGGACCTGACCTGGTGGGTTGATAACATTTGGCCACATAATGGTAAACTGATGCCAAATGGCCCCACATCATTTTATGTCGACACTGATGCCTCGTTGGAAGGATGGGGTGTCATCAGGGATAAATTGGTCAATTTTTGGATATGGTCTGAACCAGATGAACTACAACATATAAATTTCTTAGGAGTTGAAGGCAATATTGCTAGCATTGAAAACTCTGTTCTGAAGATCAATATTGTCATATCTGTGTACGATCGGATAATTCTACTGCAGTGGCATATATCAACAATGAAGGGGGTTCAAGCCCTCACCTTTGAGACTTGGCAGAAGAAATTAATGTATAGTGCTTTCGAAGATACATTGCTTTGTCCACGATGCACAGTGCAGGAAAATCTAATGTGATTGCCAATAAGTTACCACAAATTAATTTAGATACAACAGAATGGATGCTTGATAAGAGTGTTTGTTCTCATCTGTGACCATTTTGTTGTGCTTCACCTACCACTGATCTTTCTGCTAGCAAAGATAATTGGCAAATTTATCCTTATGTTTCTTGGAAACATGATCCACAAGCAATTTTCATCGATACTTTTTGTATGTCTTGGGGAAAATACCTACCACACTGTCTTCCTCCTTTCAGCTTACTGATGAAAGTCCTGCAGAAGGTACAAGATGATCAAGTAAAAAAGGCTTTATTGATAGTGCCATTCTGGACCACACAAACATGGTACTCTCTTTTACTGCAACTGTTGATGGACATTCCACTTCTGCTGCCACAAGAACAGACTTTGGTATCCAAACCGCAACTACGGTGTCCTCACCCACTTCTACCACATTTTCACCTGATCGCATGCACTGTCTCCACAAATATATTGCAGCAGAAGGATTTTCTTTGGAAACTTCAATCCTCATCATCAATTCGTGGAGGGGCTTGTCTCAAAAACAGTATAACCTTGCCTGGAAAAAGCAGTATCTTTGGTGTACTGAACAGAAAATTGATCCCCTTATCTTCTCTGTTGTGAATATTGCAAACTATCTGGAGTGTTTGGCTGCCAGCGGGAAATCTTTTAGCATTATAAACACTCATCATTCTATGCTTAATCAAATCTTTTTCCCGCTTAAGGGTGAATCAGTATCAAATAATGCATTTATATGTCGAGTTATGAGAGATGTTTTCCAGAAAAATCCACCATGACCTAAATATAAGTCAATTTGGAAAGTTTCTGATTTATTGACATATTTGGAAAAGTTACATCCGCTGGACATACTATCAATGAAACTGGTTTAATAGCATTAGCTTCAGGTGAATGGTCACGAACTTTAGGATCTTTGGATTTGACAAATTTGTACCCCTTTCACAATGGGGTTGGGTTTGGGGTTCACATTCTCTTGAAGACTTCCAGAGCATGAAAACCACAGCCTGAATTACAATTATATCCATTTTATAATGCACGACTTTGTATACTTAAAGACTTCCAGAACATTAAAACCACAGCCTGAATTAAAATTATATCAATTTCATAATGCACAACTTTGTGTACTGAGAACCCTAAATCAGTACTTAACAAGGACCAAGTTGCAGCCTAAGTCCACAAAACTTTCTGTGTCATAAAATTTCAATGCAATATCTTCTACAATATTTAAATGGATTGTGGAGACTCTAAGGCTTGCTGGAATTGATACTCAGATTTTTCGAGCTCACTCAGTTAAAAGTTCAGCTACATCTGCAGCGTTTTAAGCAGGTATCTCCTTAGATCACATTTTGAAAACGGCAGATTGGTCCTTCTCTAAGACCCTTTTCACTTTTTATTTTTTTATTTCAGGGAGTCTGCCTCTCAGCCTAATCAGTTTATGGGTGGAGTTTTTGATATGTTAGATTTTCCAGTTTTGTTCTGTGTACAATCATCTGATATGGACAATTTATTCCATTGATATTTTTTTATACTACATGTATATGGTGGGGGTGCGGTGGCATTGCGTTAACCAGTTCTCGTCAGATCACCGAAGTTAAGCAACGTCGAGCTCAGTTCATCCTTGGATGGATGACCGTCTGAGCGATCGATTCAGACTCCCGCATTGTGTCCTTGGGCAAGGCACTTAACCCCGATTGTCCACATGGGGACACAAGGGCACCATATACTAAGGTGTACTGCACATTGCTGGTGCGCAAGTCTTCAACCAATCTGCAGTTCAGAATTACAATGTTTGGAAGCTGGCAGCTGCTCGTTGTTGCTCGCTGGTTCTCTTTGGTTCCTGCACCCATAAAACTGTCACCGATATGATATGACCTTGCCTGTTAAAGTGTCAGCAGCAGTGTTGCAGCATCATCCCATATAGCTGGAACTGTCAACACCCAATGCACATCATCATTGTTAATACCATTTACCCTTTTCTGAACCACTTCAAGTAGGTGCTGCTTTAGAAAACTGATGGCTGCAGAAAATACATCCAGTGCAGGCATACTCTTTCCACCTACTTCAGTAATTGTTATGGTCTTCGACAATCTCTGGTAATGAAAAAAATGCATAAATGTACATGCAGGTTTACTTAAACAAAGACGACCAACACTGAAAACATACAACAATGCCAGCGACTCAAACCAGAGGCTCAAGTGGGACTAAAATGCTCAGCTGCAATAAGTTGTGAATAGGGAAAGAGGAGAGGTAAGTGCGGAGGTCGGGGAGGACGTTTTCTTGATTTCTTTGCCAGGGGAAGTCTTTTTTTTAACAAGAGGGATGCTAACATTCCAATTTATTTAACAGTTACTTGGACAAATCCCATAATATTGTATCAAATAAGTTCTATATCACTTCCAAAATTAAAACCTTAAAAACTGGAGCTGGACACCAGGGGTTGCTAATCTCCTTAAAAAAAAACAACTGATACAGCAACCTCGACAATCTCCAAAGTTGTGGAGCAGAAACCAATTTAGAGTTACGGTCACTGTTACCTTAATCTACGACAATGGCCCCAAAATAAATACATTTTTTCCTCTCATCATGCTCAACCTACATGTCAAGTTTGGTGTCGACTTGCCCTAGTAGAAATGTAATTAGAAAGTGGAAACCAGGAAAATTTGCATGTTAAAGGTAACTGTGACCTTGACCACAATGACCCCAAAAACAATATGCAGGGTTCCTTCTCTATAGCCACATGTCAAGTATAGTTTCAATTGACCCAGCAGAAATTTTGAGAGCGGAAACCAGGGAAATGTGTGATGAATTAATGGTCACTGTAAACTCGACATTTGGCACAATACGTCCAAAATAAAGAGGGTTCTTCCTCTCATCATATGATACCTAACCCATTTGACAAGTTTGATTTAAATTCTCCACGTAGGACTTCTATTAGAGAGCAGAAGCTAGCTCTGTCTATAGGCCGACAGACCAACAAACAGATGGCACCACATCTGTACCCCCCTGAACAATTTTTAGGGGACTCAAAATCTGTATATGGCTCTTGTACACAAGAAAATGCCACAGGTACTCGGCACAAGCTGTGATATCGAAAGAAAAATGATATTTGATAGCATTTTTGAATCTATGCTGACATGTCCCCATAATGGTATATAAATATTAACAAGGTACACAACTCGCTTTTCAAAAACGATAGCAATCATCTTCGTTATAACCCCCTCAAATTTGATTCACATAACGTATCCAGCAGTACCCAGTGTCAGTGGAAAGGGTAATGAATAAACTTACAGTGGTCTATTACACGACTGTTGGGTGTTCTTGGGTTGATCATGATAACTGGGAGAAATCACAGAAAAGACCGAAAATCATTTAGTCGGACAAGATACTGTTTAATGGAAAGTGGGTTACGAGCAACAAATGATATTTGATAGCATTTTTGAATTGATGCTGATGTTCCCCCATAATGGTATATAAATATTAACAAGGTACACAACTCGCTTTTCGAAAATGATAGCACTCATCTTCGTTATACTGCCCCTCTAATTTGATTCAGATAACGTATCCAGCAGTACCTGGTGTCAGTGGAAAGGGGAATGCATAAGCTTTACAGTGGTGTGTTACACGACCATTGGGTGTTCTTGGGTTGAACTCCAGAAATGAATAAATGTCAACCCAAGATTGAAAATTGATAAAGGTATACAGTTAATATTTGAATCTGCCCTCCATAGACAATGGGACCTCAAATTATTTATAATAAATCAGAGAATTTTCTTTCGATTTCACAGCTTGTGCCGAATACCTGTGGAAATGCTAAATAAATCTATCATTGTCAAGAAATACAACTATGTGTATGTTATTCACCTTAAAGTTTAACAGAATTAACTTAAAAACAAAACTCTTCCAAACAAAAAATTGAAAAAAAATTGGCCCAAATATACATAGTATAATTTTATTGACTGTTGGCATCGTCCTGAAGAAAGTAAAGTACAGATTTATAAAAACTTAAAGGGATAAGCTGCTAGTTTGAAAAAAATGAGTTGACGATCTGACAAAACCACAATTTTCATAATTCAAAAATACCCTTGTTCTTCATATATCACTTGTATAAAAGACCCGGTTTCGAATACTAGCAAATCAATTTACTTAAAGGAGATAATTTACCGACTTTTTCCAAAAAAGCATGCAGCCCTCATAAATCTTGATCTCGTTATCCGATCATTTGAGTAAATTACTGGGACAACACAAAGTGTAGTCTCAATTTATCACATAAACACCACTAAATAGCTCATTATGGAAAATAATGTTCACAACACGTCTAATATGGGAATGAAATCAGAAGTCAACGTTGAAGTTGTAACATTGTATAGGAGTTTGTTTCGGAAGTAAAACTGCATTAATCCTCTCTTATATTTCATTAACTGTTTACCTATTAAAACAGCAGATGACAATTGCAAAACAAAAACTGTGAACATTTCTTGGATACATGTAAGTAAACATTTTCATTTTTTGCCTTGCAAATATAGCTTAGGATCCCTCATTGGAATGAGCTCATTCCAATGAGGGGGCCATAAGCTATGTTTTCAACGTGAAAGTTGAAGAAATAATAAAATTTGTTTGGCATTTTTGTTAATAGCTCTGGCCAGTTTAGTAGTTATGTTAGGTAAAATGTTAAATTACACATCACTAGTGGATGGACAAGTGACACACGTTTTTTCGATAAGTGACATTTCAGGGATGGCAATTAATGAAGACCACTCATAATGGCATACTAATTTTATTACCTTAACATTTGTATTCTGTTACACATTAATTACACCTTATATTATTTATTCTTTCCCACATGAAGCTACCCAAATATTCAGGATGATAAGGCACAATTGTTGATTATTTGTACACCAATCATCTTTTACAGACAGTAAATCATGTGTAAAGAGGACAAAATTTATGAGTTCCTGAGTGAAACCCACAGTATAAATTGAAGTGTAAGGCGGGCGAGACCTGTGTCTTTTTTGTTGATGAAGCACACCACAATCAGTCGATCACAGGGAGAAATGTCACACAAAAATAAGGATAAAATCAGCGGGACAAAGTCTCATGAGTGATCTGATCAAAATATTTTGGATTTGCAATTTACACAATTAGGCAAGACTCGGTCTTCTAATTGTCATGATGAAGGAATCAAACTGTAATTCTTCTGTTACTGGTGAAAATTCACGGGTAAAATTTTCAAATCTCCATTGAAAATGAAATATAAACAAGAGGCTTCAAGAAGCCTTAATTGCTCACCTGACAAAGTGGTTCAAAGAAGTATTTTGGGTCACAGTCAGTTAGTCATGGGTCATCAATACTACAGAAGAATGAAGCCATGAAATTATTCATAACTCTGGTGTCCATGTCAGATGATTATTATGAAAGGTCCTCATGACTGCTTCCAATTCTATCAGCTGTAGACAAGCACTGCCAAACTTCCAAGGTTGTTGTGTCACTGCAGTTTGAAAGGCAAATTTTATGGAAAAACAGTGAGGAATGGATTTGAACAAACTTGAACCCCTTCTGCGCCCCCCCCCCCCCGCCCTCCATAGAGAGCCCAAATATTAAGCCAGGAACTTGAATCAAACAAACATGAAATCTGCCCCCCCCCCCCCCCCCCTCCAGAGATGTTGCATACCAAATATTAAAATATTTTCACTGGTGGATATAAATTTTAAGCCCAAATTTTAACCCAGGGACCCGATTCAAACAAACTTGAATCTGACCCCCCAAGAGGTGTTGTCTTCCAAATATGAAAGGATTCTGACTGGTGGATCTGAAGACGAATTTCCCTCATACTGCACTAAGTTAAAATTCCGGCTCCAACAGAGAGCCCAAATATTAACCCAGTACACGATTTAAACAAACTTGAATTTGACCTCCAAAAAGATGTTGTATACCTAATATGAATGGATTCTGATTGGTGGATCCGAAGAAGAAGATTTTTAAAGAACTTCCACGTATTGCACTAAGTTAAACTTTGGGCTCCAATATAAAGAAAAAATATTAACTCAGGACCCTAATTTGAACATTACATTCTACTGGTTCTAAGGAAGCTTCATACCAAATAACAGTTCTCATTCCGTGTATGTTTGAAAATATGGGTGTTTAAAAATATTTCTATTTTTAGCTTCTGGAGTTCCCACAGGGACAAAGGAATATTTTTTGTTGTTGCATGAATCAAGTACTTATGACTCAATAATACCTCATACCAAATTTGGTTCAAATCGAACCATCGGTTCAGAAAATATAAATTTTGAGTGGGGCCAAAAATCTTGCCCCTCCCATTACAAAGGTGAATATTTTTCCAAGAACTTCGTTTGAACAAACTTGATTCTACACCTCAAAGGAAGCTCCATACCAAATATCAAGTCATTGTACCCACTGGTTCATGAGAAGATTTTTTTAAAATTTTGGAGCATATTCTCCCACCCCATCCCTGTGGAGCGTGGCAACTTTATTTGAACAAACTTGAATTGACATATGATAAGGACGACCATGCATATCAAATTTGGTTCAAGTCAGCCCAGGGGTTTAGGAGGAGAAGTCGATAGTGTTAACAACAGATGGAAAGTGATCAGTAAAGGTATAGTTCCCTCTAAGCTTTGCTCAGGTGGCCTGAAAAAGCTTTGGAAATGAAATCGGCTTTAAATTCTACCGCTGATAATGCACAGATTCAACAATTGTTACAGTCAGTTGCTGGCATTAATTCACAATTAAATTTGAATGATCAGAAAGATGGGGATGAGAAACTCCATCATCAAAAATCAACTGAGGGTAAAAAGGCTGTTTGCCAAGATAATGATCTTATGGCCATTTTTTTATTTGAAGAGCAATGTCATATTAATCTGAGGAATAACATGAAACCCCATACAAACTTATCTGCTCCTGATGGCTTCCCAGCCAATCAGTAACCCTCAGAAGTGCTCTTTGTGGTTCACAACAAAACCTTCACACTGGAATATAGGTACCACAGATTAAAGGTTCCCTATCCTGTGGATGTGCATCATATCATCTCCAAAGTGGAATTATTTAGTCTATAGGTTACAATTTATGGGAGAGTGCCTGTAGGGACTCTCCTATATATAGTAACGGGGCAAAGACATGTGAAAAAATTTTGAGGATTAAAAATAATTTAGCACTCTAGTACTCTACTAGTTAACAGCTGCTTGGCTGATTTTACCACTAAAGCTTGCATCATGCAGTCTGACAAAGACAAAATTGAGAAGTTGATTGATAAATATCCCATTCCTAATAATGCTGAATGCATTGCACACACACAGGTGAATACCAAAATACGGAATGAAATTAAATCCCTAAATTGCAGGGTAAAGATATTAAGTAGATCTAACACCTGCAAACATTTTTGTCGTTTGCCATTGCTAACATTTTATCAAATCTCGGAGAATTAAGAAATAAAATAAAAATATTACAAAACTAAAACAATTGGCAATTGATAATGTTTTAACATTAGGAAATGGTGTTTTTGACCTTTCTATGTTGAGAAGTTTTTTGCAGCCATTGATGAAAAGCACTTTCAGGGGGCTTTTTTCCTCTGAGAATAAGATCTCAACTCTTCTCTTTAGTGATGAGTTAAATAGGAAAATATAAGAGTTGTCTGAACATCATTTACCACACCTAATTTCAATACTTACTCTGAAAGGCAACAGCATTTTTCAGGCAGAGGCCAGCTGCTAAGAGGACATTCTTACAGACTAAGGTTCAGTCGAGGGCAATATCAAAGGTGCCATTCTTCCAAAACTGGAGCTCATTTCAGAAAAGTGAATCAAAAGACCCAGGAACCATGCAATAAAGGTTAATACTTTGTTACAATCTACTTCGGTGAAATTGGCAGGTAATATTTGGAATTGTTTTCCTGAATGGTTGAAATTTACAACTGGTGAGTGGATTTTAGACACTGTGAAGGGTTATCATATTGAATGTGTCAACTAACCACGTCAAGGTAGGGTTCCCCCCCCCACCTCCCCCCCCCCTCTCAAATTTAAAACATAAGAGGCACTGACTCTTACCAAAGAGGTCAATTGTCTCTTGAGAAAAGGGACTATCCAGTGATCTGTAAGAGAAGTCGGTCAATTTGTTTCCAACATTTTTTGCGAGAAAAGAAAAATGGAACTTTCCGATCGGTTATCAATTTAAAAGACCTCAATAAAGATGGTCCTTATCACCATTTCAAACAGGAGGCTATAGATATAGTATTACAAGCTTTGAAATTAAATGAATATATGATATCGGTGGATCTGCAAGATGCTTACTTCAGTGTACCTATACATAAATCTGATAGGAAATATCTTAAATGTTTCTGGAACAATCAACTCCTTGAGTTCTATTCGCTACCGTATCGTCTCACACCAGCTCCAAGAATTTTTACTAAATTGCTGAAACCATGTTTTTCATATTTGCAACAACATAGCATTAGGTGTTTTTATTACATTGATGATTCTCTCTTCACAGATCAAAACTGGGATGTGTGTTCTCAAAATACAATGCATTTTGTCACAGCCTCTCAGGAGCTTGGGTTTTAAGTGAATTGAAGTCTTCTCTCTTGTCCCAGCAACAAATTTGATATCTTGGTTTCATTTTTGATACAGTTCAACACAAAGTTTTTATCTCTGATGACAAAATCGAAACAATTTGGGCTCATATTCAACAAATTGGACTAGACAGGATTATTTGTATAAGAACAATGGCTAGAGTTATTGGACTTCTTGTTTCTTCTTTCAGAGCTATTCGGTTAGCAATATTTCATTATCCGAATTTGGAAAAGGATGAGAACAAAGCTCTTCAGTTGCATAATAATGATTATAACAAAACTTGTACTCTGTCTTTGGCCAGTCTTGTGGACCTGACCTGGTGGGTTGATAACATTTGGCCACATAATGGTAAACTGATGCCAAATGGCCCCACATCATTTTATGTCGACACTGATGCCTCGTTGGAAGGATGGGGTGTCATCAGGGATAAATTGGTCAATTTTTGGATATGGTCTGAACCAGATGAACTACAACATATAAATTTCTTAGGAGTTGAAGGCAATATTGCTAGCATTGAAAACGCTGTTCTGAAGATCAATATTGTCATATCTGTGTTCGATCGGATAATTCTACTGCAGTGGCATATATCAACAATGAAGGGGGTTCAAGCCCTCACCTTTGAGACTTGGCAGAAGAAATTTATGTATAGTGCTTTCGAAGATACATTGCTTTGTCCACGAAGCACAGTGCAGGAAAATCTAATGTGATTGCCAATAAGTTACCACAAATTAATTTAGATACAACAGAATGGATGCTTGATAAGAGTGTTTGTTCTCATCTGTGACCATTTTGTTGTGCTTCACCTACCACTGATCTTTCTGCTAGCAAAGATAATTGGCAAATTTATCCTTATGTTTCTTGGAAACATGATCCACAAGCAATTTTCATCGATACTTTTTGTATGTCTTGGGGAAAATACCTACCACACTGTCTTCCTCCTTTCAGCTTACTGATGAAAGTCCTGCAGAAGGTACAAGATGATCAAGTAAAAAAGGCTTTATTGATAGTGCCATTCTGGACCACACAAACATGGTACTCTCTTTTACTGCAACTGTTGATGGACATTCCACTTCTGCTGCCACAAGAACAGACTTTGGTATCCAAACCGCAACTACGGTGTCCTCACCCACTTCTACCACATTTTCACCTGATCGCATACACTGTCTCCACAAATATATTGCAGCAGAAGGATTTTCTTTGGAAACTTCAATCCTCATCATCAATTCGTGGAGGGGCTTGTCTCAAAAACAGTATAACCTTGCCTGGAAAAAGCAGTATCTTTGGTGTACTGAACAGAAAATTGATCCTCTTATCTTCTCTGTTGTGAATATTGCAAACTATCTGGAGTGTTTGGCTGCCAGCGGGAAATCTTTTAGCATTATTAACACTCATCATTCTATGCTTAATCAAATCTTTTTCCCGCTAAAGGGTGAATCAGTATCAAATAATGCATTTATATGTCGAGTTATGAGAGATGTTTTCCAGAAAAATCCACCATGACCTAAATATAAGTCAATTTGGAAAGTTTCTGATTTATTGACATATTTGGAAAAGTTACATCCACTGGACATACTATCAATGAAACTGGTTTAATAGCATTAGCTTCAGGTGAATGGTCACAAACTTTAGGATCTTTGGATTTGACAAATTTGTACCCCTTTCACAATGGGGTTGGGTTTGGGGTTCACATTCTCTTGAAGACTTCCAGAGCATGAAAACCACAGCCTGAATTACAATTATATCCATTTTATAATGCACGACTTTGTATACTTAAAGACTTCCAGAACATTAAAACCACAGCCTGAATTAAAATTATATCAATTTCATAATGCACAACTTTGTGTACTGAGAACCCTAAATCAGTACTTAACAAGGACCAAGTTGCAGCCTAAGTCCACAAAACTTTCTGTGTCATAAAATTTCAATGCAATATCTTCTACAATATTTAAATGGATTGTGGAGACTCTAAGGCTTGCTGGAATTGATACTCAGATTTTTCGAGCTCACTCAGTTAAAAGTTCAGCTACATCTGCAGCGTTTTAAGCAGGTATCTCCTTAGATCACATTTTGAAAACGGCAGATTGGTCCTTCTCTAAGACCCTTTTCACTTTTTATTTTTTTATTTCAGGGAGTCTGCCTCTCAGCCTAATCAGTTTATGGGTGGAGTTTTTGATATGTTAGATTTTCCAGTTTTGTTCTGTGTACAATCATCTGATATGGACAATTTATTCCATTGATATTTTTTTATACTACATGTATATGGTGGGGGTGCGGTGGCATTGCGTTAACCAATTCTCGTCAGATCACCGAAGTTAAGCAACGTCGAGCTCAGTTCATCCTTGGATGGATGACCGTCTGAGCGATCGATTCAGACTCCCGCATTGTGTCCTTGGGCAAGGCACTTAACCCCGATTGTCCACATGGGGACACAAGGACACCATATACTAAGGTGTACTGCACATTGCTGGTGCGCAAGTCTTCAACCAATCTGCAGTTCAGAATTACGATGTTTGGAAGCTGGCAGCTGCTCGTTGTTGCTCGCTGGTTCTCTTTGGTTCCTGCACCCATAAAACTGTCACCGATATGATATGACCTTGCCTGTTAAAGTGTCATTAAACCTTAATAAATAAATAAATAAATAGATAAATAAATAAATAAATAAATAACATGTAAATGGTGATTTTTTTCCTTTTAAGGGGCTAACAGAACTTTCACTCTCTTTGTGAACCTGAGGAAAAAGTTATATTGTATGGTAAATTCCATATCAGTATCCTCAATTATATAAACAGGATATGCATTCTATCTGTGACTTGCCACGACATTTTTCCATAGTGAAACCTGTATACTACTGAATAATATTACCACATTAACAAGACAGTCTAACAACATCCATATCCTCCCACCAACTTTTACGTTATGATAGGAATAATCTCATTATCAACCTGGACAAGTATGCATACCCAATAATGTCACTCATCAAATATCATTTAATTTCTTTAATCACAAACTGAAGATATCTTCTAAAAACCTGCAATTTTTGGTAAATTTAAAGTCGAACATTCATATAACTGTGGTAAAATTAAAATCAAAACTTTCTTTTCATATGCATATGTACATATCATACTCATACAGCACACCAAGTTTCATAAAAATCCAATGGAAAATGCAGGAGTTAAGCGGACAAGCATTTGTGACTGAAATTTTGCTATTATCAAGGGCCGTAACCACTTAAAATTTGTCGCATCAAATATTTCAGACCACATGCACATCTCCACTTGATACTAATACTATAGACCAAGTTTCGTAAAAATCCAATAAAAAATGTAGGAGTTAAGCGGACAAACCTTTGAGAGGGAAATTTTGCTATTTTCAAGGGCCATAACCATGCAAAAATTTGTTGTATCGAACATTCCTGCCCACATGCACATCTACACTTGATACTGATACTCCAGACCAAGTTTCATAAAAATTCACTGAAAACTGTAGGAGGAGTTTGTGACAGAAGGACAGACTGACAGACTGATGGACTGACAGACTGATGGCACTATTTCAATATCCCCCTCCCGACTTTGTCGGCAGGGGATAATAAATCACAAATATTGCATGTTGGCGAGGCTTTTAAACAATGCCTTGTTATCCCGAATATTTGTGCAGCTTCATGTGGGAAAGAATTCTCCCCTCTCATACAAGCATTTCTGATGAGATGGATTCTTTCCATATGAAGTGAACAAATATGAAGGATGACTACCCACCCAGTTATTGTGGCTTCATCTCTCCTGTTGCTTCATGGGTCAACAAACGCATATTTTCTCAACATCACTTCAACAAGTGCACTGCCAGCCTATGAAGAAATTGCGCTTGTGAAGAAATTTTTAGTTGAACAAAAGGTCAATAATTCCTTCAAAAATAATTGTACATTCCTGGCTTATAACCTATTAAACTTGAATATATTGTTTTCAAGTTATTGGATGGAGAATTAAAAGTCGCCAAAACTCCCAGATGGTTGCCATGGCGGCCATATTGGACATGCCAGAATGCTGGTTATCGAAAGGTACCATCCTCTAGTCATGACTTATCAACCATAAAAAACAGTATTTGTTGGATGTATTGTTTTCAAGTTATAGCATGGGCAAATAAAAGTTAACAGACGGGTGGACAGACGGACATGGACAGATGGACGGTCATTGATGCTGGTTATTGAAAGGAACCATCCTGTAGTAATGACTAATCAACCAAAAAAAACAGTATCTGTTGGCTGTATTGTTTTCAAGTTATCGCATGGACAAACAAAAGTTAATGGATGGATGGACGGACAGATGGACGTCCAGACAGATGGACATATGGACCGACAGATGGATTAACCATTAGAGCCCTGATGCTGGTTATCGAAAGGAACCATCCTCTAGTCATGACTAATCAACCATAAAAAAAACAGTATCTGTTGGATTATCAAATGGACAATCAAAAGTCCTTGAAAATCCAAGATGACTACCATGGCGGCCATATTGGACATGCCAGAATGCTGGATATCGAAAGGAACCATCCTCTAGTCATGATTAATCAACCATAAAAAAGTAGCATCTGTTGGATTTATAGTTTTCAAGTTACCGCGTGGACAATCAAAAGTCCCCGAAAATCCAAGATGGCTGCCGTGGTAGCCATATTGGATATGCCAGAATGCTGGTTATCGAAAGGAACCTTTCTTTAGTCATGACTAATCAACCATAAAAAACAGTATCTATTGGATGCATTGTTTTCAAGTTATCGCATGGACAATCAAAAGCTAACGGATGGGCGGACATTGCCATACCATAATACGGCCCGCTCAAATGAGCAGCCGTATAAAAAAGACTCGGATCTCACCTTAGAGTTAGATTTATACAGTGGGTTTCATTCAGAAACTCATAAATTTGGTGTTCTTTACACATGATTCACTGTCTGTAGAAGACGATTGGTATGCAAATAATTCAACAATTATGCCTTGTCATACCTCATATTCCTGAAAGAATCCCTCTCATCCATTCCATCAGTGATGCTTGTATGAGGGGAGGGAATTATTTTTGGAAACTCTCCCAATCGCAAACTGAAAAAAAAATTTGAGTCTTCTTTGACCTCCAATTCCACAACCCAAGCAATGCAAAAGTATTATAACCGCAGCACAATCAAACCAAAGACCCCACACCATACCCCATTCCCTGAAACACCCTATTCTCCTAAGAATTTGATATTAATGTAAATCTTGCACATAAGTTCCTGCATTGATAGCAATATAAATCAGTAATATAAATCTTGCATATAACTTGACAAAATTTTTGATGTTAGTAAATAGTGTTTGTCCTGTTCTACAAATGGGTTTGGCAGTTACATATTAATTAGACCATACATTACTTATTAGTTTTCCCCTTCGCAAAGTGAAAAAGAAATTTGAGTCTTATTTGACCTCTCATTTTGACCTTTCATTCCAAAAAACACACACTCCAAAAGTCTTTTTACTGCACTGCCAACCAACCAATGATCCCTCAGCTAATGCCTCAGTCAATATAAGTTTTTTTAGGATCATTAGGGCCCCACCATCAGGCGGATACCCTATTGAGATCGCTCTGTCCGTGCGTCCGTCCGTGCATGTGTGCATCCGTCCATCCATCAGTCCGTCCATAACAAAAGTTGTCCGGGCTGTAATCTTTCTCTCTTAATAGATAGGGTTTTGATTTTTGGTATGTGGGTACATTATCTCAAGACGACGTGTCGTGTACCAAGGATGCCATGCTTTGACCTTGAAGTTTGACCTCAAGGTCAAATTATTCAGAATTTTGACAAGTTCGAGTCCGGGCTGTAACTTTTTTCCCTTAATAGGTAGGGTTCTGATATTTGGTATGTAGGTAGATTATCTCAAGGTGACCTGTTGCATACCAAGGTTGCCATGCTTTGACCTTCAACTTTCACCTCAAGGTCAAATTATTCCAAATTCGGGGTTCTTTTCTGACAAGTTCGTGTCCAGGCTGTAACTTTTTACAACAATAACAAACTTTAACTCTCTGCACTCTGGTGTCAAAATTGTACACCTACATACAGTAGTTGCCTCCCATTATGTAGTCAATGGTTCAACAATTAGTGTGGTGCTTGACAGACCATTCAGAGCTCTGTGAAGCAATCTGCTAGTTAATGAAGTACTGACTACAAAGGGGGAGATAATTTATATTGAAAATTGAAGATTTCGACATTTGTGTGCAGGGGGTTCATTTTCCTTTATATTTTATATAAAACAACAAAATTTAAAGAAATTGTCATGTCATTTCCTGACATGATTATATTTATTGAAACAGGGAAGGGATTTTAATCAGATTTTACCTATTGTTTGAAATATTTTAGTATTACAGTTCACATCAGTTTATACCTAACATCAGTTAGTTGCTGCGGGGCCTGCAGAGATGGATTCCATCTCCGTGATATCTAGTATCACATCATATTCACCACCACAAAAGTCCATAATTGTATAATATATGAGAGGATAAATGCTGAGTATATAATTTAAAGATAGGACAATGGGTCAATCGGCCAATTCTTGTTTATGTTTTATTTTTCTCTGGTAAAGTGGTTATTAAATTAACGCAGATATATTTTTAAACAAGGGTGGCTATGCCCCTGCCCGCCCCCCCCCCCCCCCCCCCCCCCACTGGCAAGCATGAGTTTCTAGTCATTTATCTTTGTTGATACTGAATTAATAAATATCTTATCTCCATTAAACTATAGAACCAATACAGCAGACCACCAAATGTGTCCTTGGGACACTAATGCCTCCGCTTTATGATAAACTATATTTAGCGGTTAACAAAGTCCAAAATGTGGCCATAACTTAGATAATGAAAGTGTCAATGACACTGTAGCTTAACTTGTCTGTGTGTTCTGTTTGATGAAAAGGATAATGTTCAATGTTTATGAAAGGATTATGAAATAAAACAAGAATAGTGATAATTGGGAATATGTTAATTTCTGTTCCCTGTATGCTATGTTTTGAATAAAAATAATATGAGGTGTACATTGTACTAAAGAGCTGAGGGGTGGATTAATATGACCTCACAGTTAATGTATGTGGCCCTCACAGTTAATGTTTGTCAACGAAGGTTACCAAGTTACAGTGAAATTATTCCAAAATGAGTCATCCTATCAAGTTACATTGAAATCCCTTCATAAATATGGCGTGTAGAGTGTGCTAAAGGTTTCCGGGCTTCAGGCCTTTGTAGCCATGACGGTTGACCGACTGCAACTAAAGGGGGATGTCCTCATCTCAACATTATACTGAGTCATTCTACTAAGTTACAATGAAATCCCTTCACAAATACAACCTGTAGTCTGTACTAAAGTTTTTCGGGTTTTGGGCTAGGGAAGCCATCATGGTTGAATGATTGCGACCAAAAGGGAACGTTGTCATCTGGGCTTCATCTGGAGTGATCCTTTGGGAACCTGTAGCCATCACAGTTGACCTATCATGACCAAAAGGGGATGTCATCATCTAGGCGTTATATGGAGTCAACCTAACAAGTTACAATGAAATCCTTCCACGCGTGATGGCAATAGCTTATCTTGACTTTGTCAAGTCAAGCTAAAAATTATCACATCACACTCAAAACAAACCAGCCTGGTATGCTGTCTACAGTAAGCTATATTCTAAGTTTGATTGAAATCGGACACCTATAACTCAAGTTACCATCTGAAAAACAATATCAACATGTCTTCTAATTTGGAAAAGGGCCATAACTCTGCCAAAATATAGTCGCTGCTTTACAGCAGCCATGACTAGATTCGATGAAAAAATATATTGAAAATACTCAGTAGGTTAAGAGTTAAAGCCCACACCACAATTGTCGCAGGTATAATAAAAATGTGGAATCAAAATTCCTTATCACATGCACAACAGCACATCTACATTTCATACTAATACTTCACACTAAATTTCTGGAAAATCCAACAGGAAACTTAAAGGGAGCTGAGTGTTCAACTATTTGTAATGGACAACAGACTGAGAGATGAACACCATTTCAATATCCCCATCCCAACTTTGTCAGCAGGGGAAAATGAAGAAATCAGTTCATCACCAACTACAACTCAGCAGGAAGGGTGTAGGAAGTGGGGAGCACATCTTGAGTATTCATCTCTAACATACTTCTTGTGTGCCAATGTCAAAAGTTGGGAGAGGATCAGATATAATGACAAAGGCTGTTCGATAATCACCATACAAACAGGCTATACAATCGGCAGGGTGAGCTCTAAAGCATATATGTATTTCCATGCATGGTACAAGGTGCCATCTGCAATGCTTTAGCATTGTAGATGGCACCTTGTTCCACTCAAAGGATGATCTATATTGTCAATACTATTGATACGAGCGTGACATTACGATTTATGATACCATGTAAACTTTAGGTCTCAACCGATTTATGATACATTGTAAACTCCAACTTTTGTGCTGTTTTTGATATCCCAGTGCCCCCCCCCCTCCCCCCCCCCCCCAGTGCAGCCTCTCTCATGACAGTCTCTGGTAATGGAAGAATGCAAACATGTACATGTAGGTTTACTTGAACAAAGATGGCTGGCACTGAAAACATAGAACAGCACAAGTAATAAAAATTGGCTGCAATAGATCCAAACCAGAGGCTCAAATGAGCCTAAAACGTTAACCTGGAATAAGTTGTTCATGGGGAAAGGAGGAGAAGTAAGTGGGGGGGGGGGGGATGGAAGAGTGTTTTCTTGATTAGTTCATTAGGGGAAGAATTATTTTACAAGAGGGATGCTTCAGCTCCATCACTCACCTACATTCCACTTTATTAAACAGTTACTTGGACAAACCCCATGATAACTGTATCAAATATGTTCCACATCACTTGCAAAGGAAAAACATTAAAAAAAATCCAGCAAGAGGATCTCAGATCCAGAAGTCGAGTTTTGACATTAAAATCTGAAGAAATAAGCTATTTGTAGCAACAGTGACCTTGACCTTGGGGCATGAGACTCGGAAATCGATAGATGTCTTCCTTTTCTATAGGGTAACCTCTGGTGTAAGTTTGGTAAAGGTGTGCAAAGTTATTTCCCAGAAACCAATTTGTCATAAAATATTCTATTGATAGTAACAGTGACCTTGACCTTGGGGCCCCAGACTCCAAAAGCAATAGGTGTCTTCCCTTCCTGTAAGGTAACCTGTGGTATAAGTTTGGTGAAGATACACAGAATAGAACTAAAGTTATTGCCTGGAAACCAATTTGTCACAAAATATTCTATTTATAGTAACAGTGACCTTGACCTTGGGGTCCCAGACTCCGAAATCAATAGGTGCCTTCCCTTCCTATAGGGTAACCTCTGGTATAAGTTTGGTAAACATGCGTCAAATAGAACTAAAGTTATTGCCCGGAAACCAATTTGTCACAAAATATTCTATTTATAGTAATAGTGACCTTGACCTTGGAGTCCCAGACTCCGAAATCGATAGGTGTCTTCCCTTCCTATAGGGTAACGTGTGGTATAAGTTTGGTCAAGATACACGGAATAGAACTAAAGTTATTGCCCGGAAACCAATTTGTCACAAAATATTCTATTTATAGTAACAGTGACCTTGACCTTAGAGTCCCAGACTCCGAAATCAATAGGTGCCTTCCCTTCCTATAGGGTAACCTCTGGTATAAGTTTGGTAAACGTGCGTCAAATGGAACTAAAGTTATTGCCCGGAAACCAATTTGTCATCAAATATTCTATTTATAGTAACATTGACCTTGACCTTGGAGTCCCAGACTCCAAAATCAATAGGTGTCTTCCATTCCTGTAGGGTAACCTCTGGTATAAGTTTGGTAAAGGTGCATCAAATAGAACTAAAGTTATTGCCCGGAAACCAATTTGTCACAAAATATTCTATTTATAGTAACAATGATCTTGTCCTTGGGGCGCAAGACTCTGAAATCGATAGGTGTCTTCCTTTCCTATAGGGTAACGTCTGGTGTAAGTTTGGTAAAGGTGCGTCAAATAGAACTAAAGTTATTGCCCGGAAACCAATTGTTTACGCCCGCCCCGCCACTTTATCAAACTATAAGTCGAGTTTGACTTCGTCAAAACTCGACTAACTAGAGCTGGTGGCTAAACTGTTCACAAAAACACCCTGATACAGCAACCCCAACTATATCCAAAGTTGTGGATCTGAAACCAATTACAGTACTTATGACCCAATGGTATCTTACGTTTGAACTATGTAACATCATCTTGAAGCAACGAAAAAAATAACAGGATTGGTGCTGATTATTTGCACAAAGGTCAGCATAGTTATCTTCTGCTTCATAACCAAAAGAATACTCCGTCTTATCTGCATTGAACAGCACAGATGTTGGAGCCTTGTGTGATATTATACTACCTCCATGCCACTCATTGGTTATAATACTTGGTGGCTCTTTTTCAAGGTCAGTTTGAAGACCATAGGCATACCCAGAAAAGGTCGTCCCAAAATCAATTGCAGCTATAACCAATTT